>JARYGA010036193.1:0-148864 GCA_030545235.1 Helianthus tuberosus
ACACAAGTAAAACATTTTTACACAAGTTCATGTCACACGTGTGGTAGAGTTTCACCCTTTAACCCTTGTATTATTTCAAAACAAGCTTATGTTAAGATCCATGATCTTACCATACCGGGTTAAACGGTGATCCGAGCTACCACAACATAGATCGGGTCTAAATAACCACATATTTCAAATACTACAACTTTTACACAACTCATGAGCTATTAACCACCACTTTAAGTGTTTTAAGTAGACTTTTGTGCATCATTTAGCATTTTAACAAGATTTAACCGATACAAATCCTTTTAACCACTTTAGAATAGTTCAAAAACGAGTTTTAAGTGTTATACCTCTAGCTCGAGGCTAGGGAAGGTTCTATGCGCAAACGAGGTGGATAAAAGCCAAAGAAAGAGGTCCTTCGTGTTCCGCTTGCTCCAAACTTCCTAATACGCGACCTTTGATGTATGTATGATGTTGGAATGGCAAGAACAAGAACCGAAAATATGATGGATGGGTGTGGGGTGTTCGGCCGTAAGCTTCTAGGAGAGAAAGAGAGGGTGTTTTGGTGTGTTATGTTTAGTGATAATTATGTTGTGTTTAAGGGTTAACTTATAGACAAATTGAAAGAGTATTAACCAATGGTCATAGTGTCATCTTGATACCAAGCATGAAGGATTAAAATAATAAGCCAAGTACCAAGTATGTCCCCCATGGTTGGGGCCGGTTAGAGAAGGGGGGGGGGGTCTAGTTCGATCTCAACTAGATAATTAGGATGAAGGTTAGGTTAAGTAGGTTAGTTAAGTGTTTAACCCAGTTAGTTATGTTTAGTGCTTTAAAGTGGGTGTTAGGGTATACGGGGACCCTAACTGGCTCAGAAAAAAGATAAATAGTGAAAATAACAAATTTTCATATTCCGGGTAAAGTCCGGTTGTTTGGTTGGATAGTAATCCGTTAAAGCGTTACTAAAGCTTTAAAGTGTCGTTATTAACATTTTTAGTGACACAACTTATTTCCAACACTTTAGAAAGTGTCTAGTGATATTTTTCCCATGTTCTGGCACTTTACTAGTCAGCTAGAAGCTGGATTGTTTATTAAAGTGCTGAGTTTTGTACTTTAAGTACGTTTTAGGCACATCCAGTCACTGTGACTTATCCCTAGAGACGCAGTTTCACAACCCTTGTATCCCTACACTCACTACTAGTGTAGCCAAATATCTCAGGCTCTTATAGGCCTTGGAGGCAGCGTTTGCCTGATGCTGGTTATATCAGCATGTTCAATAGGTTATCCGTTATTGTGCTACTGTGCTTTTTGTGCATCATGGTTGTCACTAGTGTTCAGTATGTAAGTATTGTAGTGACGACAGGTAAAGTATGATGCAAGTAATTACATGTATCAGATATCAAGTAGCAGTTCATCAGCTAGTTCAAACAAGCACAGTAATTAAGCAGTAATTAATCATTAATTAAGTCGTACGGATACCTGGTTTAGTGAGGGTTGTCACATTCTCCCCCCGTTAAATAAATTTCGTCCCGAAATTTAAGTTCTGCTACTAGATGCAGGGTTCTTAGGAAAAAGGTGGGGGTATTTCTCTTTCATCCGGTCCTCCCGCTCCCAGGTGAACTCAGGACCATGTCTGGCATTCCAACGAACTTTGACGAGTTTGACACTGCTCCGGCGGGTCTTGTTAACTTTCCAATCTGTGACCTCAACAGGTTCTTCAACGAAGTGGAGCGTGTCGTCAACATGAATCTCGTCGATGGGAATGGCAACGTCAACTTGAGTTGGACTTTTCTTTAGATTGGATACATGAAATGTATCGTGAACACCATTCAGTTCAGCAGGTAGGTCCAACTTGTATGCTACTAGTCCTATTCTTTCCAGAATTCTGAAAGGACCAATGTAGCGCGGATTTAACTTCCCACGCTTCCCAAAGCGTGCCACCCCCTTCCAGGGTGATACTTTCAATAACACCATTTCTCCAACTTGGAAATCCACATGTTTCCGGTTTGGATCCGCATAGGCCTTTTGTCTGTGGCGAGCTGCTTCGATGTGTTTAAGAATCTGCGCAATCTTATCTGTCGTCTCTTGGACGATTTCGGGACCAGCAAGTTGCCTATCACCTGCGTCAGCCCAACATAGTGGTGATCGGCACTTGCGTCCGTAAAGGGCTTCAAATGGCGCGACACCAATACTGGTGTGGTAGCTGTTGTTGTACGAAAATTCGACCAAAGTAAATGTTTGTCCCAGCTACCGCCCAAATCCATAACACACGCTCTCAGCATGTCTTCCAAAGTCTGTATCGTTCGCTCGCTCTGGCCGTCAGTTTGCGGATGAAACGCAGTGATCAGATTCAATTGTGAGCCAAAGGCTTCTTGGAAGGATTGCCATATCCTTGACACAAATCTTCCGTCTCTATCAGAGATGATCGAGAGAGGCACTCCATGACGTGCAACGATCTCCCTCATGTAAATTTCAGCCAATTTGCTCGTATTATCCTTCTCTCTGATAGGTAAGAAGTGTGCTGACTTTGTTATGCGGTCAACTATTACCCAAATCATATCATGGCCTCTTGGCGTTCTTGGCAATTTTGTAACAAAATCCATTGAGATTTGTTCCCATTTCCACTTGGGAACCTCAGGTTGTTGCAGCAGCCCTGAAGGCTTCTGGTATTCCGCTTTAACCTTAGCGCATGTTAAACATTTGCTCACGTAAACAGCAACATCGCCTTTCATCCTAGGCCACCAATAATAATCTTTGAGATCCTGGTACATCTTATCTGCTCCAGGATGGATAGAGTACCGCGACTTGTGAGCTTCATCAAAAATAACCTCCCTTAAATCACCAAACAGAGGAACCCAAATCCTTTTCTCAAAACATAACGTTCCTTCCTCGTTTGGTACCAAAAGCTTCTCCATCCCACGGAGATATTCTTCTTCGAGATTCCTTTCCTTGAGAGCTTCCTTTTGTGCGGCACGAATGCGCAAGGAAAGATCTGTTCGTATAATCATTTCTAGAGCTCTAACCCTTATTGGCTTGATTCTCTCTTTACGACTTAGGGCATCGGCGACTACATTCGCCTTCCCTGGATGATACTTTATCTCGCAGTCGTAATCGTTCAACAATTCAACCCATCGTCTTTGCCTCATATTCAACTCCTTCTGGTTGAATATATGCTGTAGGCTCTTGTGATCTGTAAAGATTGTACACTTCGTACCATAAAGGTAGTGTCTCCAGATCTTTAAAGCAAAAACCACTGCGCCGAGCTCCAAATCGTGTGTGGTATAGTTCTTTTCGTGCACTTTCAATTGACGCGATGCGTAAGCAATAACCTTTTGGCGTTGCATCAACACGCAACCCAATCCTTGGCGCGATGCGTCGCAGTATACCACAAAATCATCTGTACCTTCTGGTAGAGCTAAAATTGGCGCGTTACAGAGCTTATCCTTCAATATCTGGAAGGCTTCCTCCTGTTTGATTTCCCAATCAAACTTCTTATCCTTCTGCGTGAGGAGCGTCAATGGTTGAGCGATCTTTGAAAAATTCTCAATGAATCTTCGATAATAGCCAGCCAATCCCAAGAATTGCCGAATCTCTGTTGGCGTCTTTGGCGTTTCCCAATCCTTGATCGCCTCGATCTTTGTGGGATCAACATGGATTCCATTTCCATTAACCACATGTCCAAGAAACTGGACTTCACGTAGCCAAAATTCGCACTTGGAGAATTTGGCGTACAACTGTTCCTTCCTTAGCAGCTCCAAAATAGCTCTTAGGTGTTGCTCATGTTCAGCCTTCATCTTTGAATAAATTAAAATGTCGTCGATGAACACAATCACGAATTTATCTAAGTATGGTTTGCAAACTCTATTCATTAGATCCATGAATACTGCAGGTGCGTTTGTCAAACCAAACGGCATAACTAGGAACTCGTAGTGCCCATAGCGAGTTCTGAAGGCTGTTTTCGGAATGCTTTCCTCTTGTATCCTTAACTGATGGTATCCGGATCGAAGATCGATCTTTGAATAAAAGCTTGAACCTAGCAGTTGGTCAAACAGATCATCAATTCTTGGCAGAGGATATCTATTCTTGATCGTCAGCTTGTTTAACTCCCGGTAGTCAATGCACATGCGGAAACTACCGTCCTTCTTCTTGACAAACAGGACCGGAGCTCCCCAAGGCGAGAAGCTTGGTCGGATAAAACCCTTGTCTAACAACTCTTGAAGTTGTGTCGACAGTTCCTGCATCTCAGACGGAGCAAGTCTATAAGGTGCCTTAGCCACAGGCGCGACGCCTGGAACTAAGTCGATATGAAACTCTACTTGCCTCTGAGGTGGCAGTCCAGGCAAGTCTTCTGGGAAGACTTCTGGATACTCCCTCACGACAGGGATGTCTTCGATTCTTGGCTCAGCAGCCTTCTTATCCACAATGTGTGCCAGGAAGGCAACACATCCTTTCTGCAAACATTTCCTTGCTTTCAAGCAGCTGATAATCCTCAACGGCGTCTCACGCTTCTCTCCATGAACAACAATGGTCTCACCATCATCGGTTGGGATACGAACAACCTTTTCATGACATACTATCTCAGCCTTGTTGCCTGATAACCAATCCATTCCTACTACCACGTCGAAGCTTCCCAACTGGACTGGTAGCAGATCCAGAGCAAACTCACGTTCTCCTAATTCGATCACACAACCTCTGATAACTTCATTGGCTTCTACTAACTTTCCATTAGCTAATTCGATCGAGTAGGGAATATCTAACTTATTAGCGGCTAACCCAAGCATATTCTTAAATTCTAACGACACGAAGCTATAATCGGCACCAGTATCAAATAAAACGGATGCATAGCGTTGATTCACAGGGAACATACCAGTAACGACATTGGGATCCTGGCGCGCTTCCCTTGCTTTGAGTTGGAACACTCTTCCACGGGCTTGGTTTAGGTCTGGGCAGTTCTTCTTAAAATGCCCGATATCACCGCAGTTAAAGCATCCAAGTCTTTGCCCGTTTCCACCAACTTGATCATTCCTCTGATTACGATTCACAGCGCCCGCTTGGTTAGCATTGTTGCCCCGATTCTCGTTACCTCCATAGTTTCCTTGTGTGCGATTTCCACCACGATTATTATTCCTATTCTCAAATCCTCCCTGGCCTCCCCGGCCAGCACTAGCCCAACAAGTGTCCTTCGAGTGGCCACGTTTCCCACATGCTTCGCATACTCTTAGCCCGCACTGACCAGAATGGTGGCGCTGGCAGGTGTTGCATTTGGGCTGGGCTCCCATATATCCTCTTCCTTTCTTTCCTCTACCAGCTGTAACCTGAGCTGGCGTGTCTGATCCTCCTTTCTTAACCACCACACTGGTGCCCTGCTTGAAGTTCGAGAACTTCCGTTTGTTACCTCCTGATGACTCGACATGAGTCTCTGCCTTCTTGGTCTTGATCTCATCAAACTTGTTCAAACGAATTGCCTCCTCGGTGAGAGCCACGCTCAAATCAATGGCTTCAGTGATAGTTGCTGGTTTGGAGGAGGTTACCATACTTATGATTTGAGGAGCTAAACCCCAAATGAAGCGCTCGATTCGCTTGTATTCTGGTGTAACCATGTAGGGAACCACTTGAGATAAGTCGTGGAATCTTTGAACGTATTCTGCTACCTTTAGACCGTCCATTTTCAAGTGCCAGAACTCGGTTTCCAATCTCTGGATTTCTGCGCGGGAACAGTACTTTTTGCGCATGAGTTCCTTTAGTTCGGTCCAGGTTAGTGCGTAGGCGGCAGCTTCGCCTAGTGTCTGAACTTGTAGATTCCACCAAGAGAGAGCTCCATCTAGAAACAGCCCTGAGATATAGGTGACTTGCTGATCCAGCGCGCATTTGCTCATGCGAAGAACAGATTCGGTTTTCTCAGCCCAACGAACAAAGGCGACAGCACCTCCAGTGCCATCGAAGTTGACCGGTTTGCAGTCTAGAAACTGCTTGTAGGTGCACCCTGCACATACGTTATAACATATAAATGGCATTAGCGTCTTCGCTAGAAATATCCAATTAGGCCACGGTGTGTCTCAATGACTAGGTATTACCGTGAGGTGGATTGTTATTGCCTTGGTTAATACTTCCGCTCGTTCCTGGCTGAGAAGCTGCATACTGTGCTATGGCAGCAGCAATGACTTGTTGTAGCTCTGCCTCATTAGTAGGCATGCGTGTCTCACGTCTTGGCGGCATCTTCTAAAAGATGGTTTAAGTTGGTCAGGCCATAGTAAAGCTCCCATGTTATAATACGTAGGTCAGGTCATAGTGTAGCGTACGTATATAACGATAATAATAGTAAAAACACATAACATCTCATGTTATCAATACATCACAAATACCAATCACACAACATCCCATGTCATAAAAATACAAGTAAGCAATCAAGCGAATCAAATAGGATGAGAATACTGCGATTGCCATATATCGAGACCGCATAGTAAGTGTATCAGTACATCACAGTGTCATACAACATCAAATACAAGTCAACAAAAGTCTGAATCAAATATGGTCTCCAAAAATGCTGTGCAGTCCAACAATCGCCGTCTTCTCATCCTCGTCTACCCAAACAGCACTGATGAGCTCTATACAGATGGTGGTGGAGGAGGGGGAAAGTGGGTGTAAAACAAACGACGTAACTGGAGCCAGTCCTCCTCCTGGGCTCGCTGAGTACGAATGATAGAGGCAACCTGCTGTTCTAGTGTAAAGAGACGGGCAGCATAATCTGGAGGTAAGGGTCGAAATGGCTGCAGAGGGGAGTGTGTCTGACCATGGCACGGACACGGTGGCAGCTGAGCTCTCTTGAGCTCTTGGATGCGCTGTGTGTGTGACTCGTGCTGGAAAACGAAAGACATCAAGACGTCCTCGATAGTGTGTCCCACGTGAAAAGCATGGTAGGGGTCAGTAGGTGGCATACCAGAGCCTGGTGCCCAAAGGAACGGCTCACTGGTGGGGTCAAAAGGTGCCACATGAAATTGAGCAACAGAGGGTGGAACCGATGACATCTGGGGCATGAAAGGGATAGGCATCGGTACATGCCCAAAAGGATGGGCTGAAGAACCCTCTCCAGCCCTCGCTGGAGGTACAAACTGTGGAACCTGAAATGAAGAATCAACATGTCGTGTATCAGGGATCTGAGGAGGGAAAGGTGGAACATCCTCATCAGCAGGTATCCAACCGTGCTGTGCATGCTCATCTGGTGGATCCATGCGTGCCGCGAACAGTGCATGCTCGGGCTCTAGTGGAATGGGATCAGGTGCAACAAAAGGGTAAACAGGTGCAATATGCTCAACAGGATGGTCAACAGGTATATCAATAACAGGTAAAGGAACAACAGGATCAACAGCAACATGATCGCCCTCTAACAAAGGAACATCCACGCGGAGATCATCAACAGGTGGGTCTGCTATAACAGGCTCAAAAGGTATATCAGCATGTACGGGATCATGCTCAAGCATGGGGTCTAGAGCGGCTGCCTACTCAAGGGCGACGGCAGGCTCAGGGTCATCAAAAGCCATCTCGAAGTCAAACTCTGGGTCGATAGGATCTACTGGGTCAGCTGGATCCTCCATGGGCTGATCCATAGGTATAAACTCGATATCATGATCTGGGTCGTACCCTGGGGGAAAGATAGGGTCAGAATCCTCTATGTCATCATGGTCAAACTCCAAGCCGGGTATAGGTGCAACAGAGGATGCCTGGTCAGGATCAGAATCGTGCACAAGGTGATGTGCGCTCAAAGTATGAGAAGGTGCGGATGCCACAGACTCGAAGGAGTCTGGGACATGTGAATGAGCAGGTGACTCCGCGGCGGGAGCATCTGCGATCATCAAGAGATCATCAGCAACAGGAAGGGCCTCGCCCTGAGCATCCTCCTCTAAAGGCTCGTCATCGAGTAGATCGATGTCGTCATCATCTCCGTCGTCGAGAAACAAACCATGGGCAGGGTATGAAGCAAGTGGTACGGGAGCAGGAATCTCCACTAAAGGTAGGTACTCAGCAGGAAGGTCATCTGTAAGCTCATCAGCACCATCGGGTAGTGCGAAGGGCTGGAAATCGTCCTCATCAGTGCTGGTATAGTCGGACGTGTACACCTCGTGCTCGGAGGGTGTAAGGTCATCAGATACAGTGGGTATAGGTCCTGTGGTGCCCGAATCGTCAGTACCAGCCGAATCCATGAGTCTGTAACATAAACATAAATATGCTCAAATAATCAGTCATACAATCAGATAATCACATAAGTCACCAAGCAAGATATCACATAATTTCTCCTAGTCCCACTAGTCTCCCAGTCTCCTAGACTGCTCTATCAACAACCTCGACCTCTCAGATCGAGCCTCGGTCTCCAACACCGAGCCTCAGTCTCCAAACTGAGCCTACTCTTCCTAGTCCCACTAGCTAACTACCTCGATCTCTCAGACCGAGCCTCGGTCTCCATCACCGAGCCTCAGTCTCCAAACTGAGCCTACTCTTCCTAGTCCCACTAGCCAACTACCTCGATCTCTCAGACCGAGCCTCGGCCTCTCAGACCGAGCCTCAGCCCTCCAGGCTGAGCCTATAAATAATAAAATGTGCTCAACATTGGTTTGTAAAAAGTTTTGGATCTGGACTTAAGTGGTATGCAGAAAAATGTTTTCGTGAGAGCCCTAGTGATCATAGTCTAGACTCGAGAAAGAATCCTAGTTCGCTATGATCAGAGCTCTGATACCAAGCTGTCACACCCTGGCTTTGTGGAAGCGTGGTTAGTTTTGGTGTGACTTCTTAATACCATAGCTTAACCATAACAAAGCTATATGAATTAAAAACATGCAAGATCATCCATTAAGTTTTGAAAAACCAAATACAGTACCTTTGTTTTAACGGGAACATACCCTAACAAACATAATCTTGTTCAACAGACGTTACAACTTAAACATAATATAAACATGGTTTAAGGATTGTGTCTTGTCCAGGAAAGAGACACATCCCCTAAACCCCGGATGACCTCGGAAACTAGTGCAGTGGAAAACATGCCATACCGTGCCAGATCTCGTTAATTTCCTGAAATACATGTAAGTTGAAAAATCAACAATAATGTTGAGCGAGTTCATGTGTAAGTGAGTATGAAAAACACTTGTAAGTATAAAAGTTCCCTGGTATGTAGCAGTGTAAGGAAAAGAGATCACCAATGGTTTGCAAGGCCATTAGCATGTGTGAAATGCAAGTAGGAAGACTCAACCTAGCAGATTTTTGCGTCGGGTACAAAGTCACTCAAGGTCCGTTCTGTTGGTCCTCTTAGAGGTCCGTTCTGTTGGGCCTAGAGTTGGGCTCGCTACACCCAGATAGATCTACCGCTTACGTCCCTCGGTGTTCTGCCTACCCATTCACATGATCTAAGTAGTAAACCTCCTTACGTTAACATACCGTGTATAATAGTACTTGTAAACAAAGTAACATGTATTTCACCCCCGCAGTTAAGAAAACTGAAAACAGTTAGAGAAAAGGGGGACATGAACTCACAGTCTGTGCGTCTCTACCAAGTATTCCAAATCAGAAAGCTGTGCGTCGACCTACAAGTGCTAATTTTATTAGACGGACGGTCGTGCCTTAGCTTTATAGCTAAATCTATGGGGAAATAGTTAGACAACTATTTCGTGTTTACGTTCTGTATATACTTGGTAGTTAATCTCCTTCCCAAGGGTGGGGGATTTAATACATGTGCGTTCAGATTAAATCATTAAGTCTCACTTAATATATATACCTTTCCAATTCCAAAATATAAGTATTTTTCTCAAAAATATTATATTTTCATTTCACATAATTTTTCTCCAATAATACGTTGTTAAAATACGCGTTCATAAATATTTCTGTAAGTGCGTAAGTTACGTTTTATCAATCGAGTGGTAATATAATTACCGGTGTAACTTATATATATTTATGGTGAAAGCGTTCGTATTATTTTGGATTCGTCAACGTTCGTAAATATTATTTTTACTCTAAAAATAATATTTAGGTATTTCCACAAAATAATCATAAACAGTGTGTGAAAATATACATTTATCACGTTAAATTTTGTGAAAATCCCACCTCCGAATATTTAGTAAATAAAGTCATGGCGAAATTTATGTTTCGAAAACATGTCAAAAATAATTCTAACACTTGTAGTGTAAATATTTCTAAGTGTTAGGTTTTTAGAAAAATTTCGCCAGAGTTTCCTCTGTAACTGGAGGTGGCCACGCTTTCAAGCGTATCATTTTCTTTTAACAAATCAAATCAACCAATGTTCTCAACATTATCAAACAACTTTTCAACATTTTAACTAGTCAAAGATAGACATAATCGCAAAAATATACGAACTTGTGGTTTGTCTAAAATATGTAGTAAATCTCTTTACTTTTAATGGATCTTTTGTGTAAATAATCCGATTTTGTAAAAATCTCGTCTTTCGAGAAAATCCCTCTTTACAACTTCTAGTAACATTTGACAAAACTAGTTCTTTGTCGGATCTTTTCATTTCACAAGTGTTTACACACTTGTGGTTTATAAAATCATGCTTGTTAGTATAAAATCCTTCTTTAAAATACATGATTTCTTTGATATGTGGTTCTTTGAAATTACCACTTGCAGATGCGTAGATCCGCTAGTTTTAAACACCGTTGTACAAGTTAAAACACTTTTACACAAGTAAAACATTTTTACACAAGTTCATGTCTCACGTGTGGTAGAGTTTCACCCTTTAACCCTTGTATTATTTCAAAACAAGCTTATGTTAAGATCCATGATCTTACCATACCGGGTAAACGGTGATCCGAGCTACCACAACATAGATCGGGTCTAAATAACCACATATTTCAAATACTACAACTTTTACACAACTCATGAGCTATTAACCACCACTTTAAGTGTTTTAAGTAGACTTTTGTGCATCATTTAGCATTTTAACAAGATTTAACCGATACAAATCCTTTTAACCACTTTAGAATAGTTCAAAAACGAGTTTTAAGTGTTATACCTCTAGCTCGAGCTAGGGAAGGTTCTATGCGCAAACGAGGTGGATAAAAGCCAAAGAAAGAGGTCCTTCGTGTTCCGCTTGCTCCAAACTTCCTAATACGCGACCTTTGATGTATGTATGATGTTGGAATGGCAAGAACAAGAACCGAAAATATGATGGATGGGTGTGGGGTGTTCGGCCGTAAGCTTCTAGGAGAGAAAGAGAGGGTGTTTTGGTGTGTTATGTTTAGTGATAATTATGTTGTGTTTAAGGGTTAACTTATAGACAAATTGAAAGAGTATTAACCAATGGTCATAGTGTCATCTTGATACCAAGCATGAAGGATTAAAATAATAAGCCAAGTACCAAGTATGTCCCCCATGGTTGGGGCCGGTTAGAGAAGGGGGGGGGGGTCTAGTTCGATCTCA
Source organism: Helianthus tuberosus (assembly GCA_030545235.1). NCBI lineage: Eukaryota > Viridiplantae > Streptophyta > Magnoliopsida > Asterales > Asteraceae > Helianthus > Helianthus tuberosus. The sequence continues at coordinate 11,404 of JARYGA010036193.1, forward strand.
ACTAGATAATTAGGATGAAGGTTAGGTTAAGTAGGTTAGTTAAGTGTTTAACCCAGTTAGTTATGTTTAGTGCTTTAAAGTGGGTGTTAGGGTATACGGGGACCCTAACTGGCTCAGAAAAAAGATAAATAGTGAAAATAACAAATTTTCATATTCCGGGTAAAGTCCGGTTGTTTGGTTGGATAGTAATCCGTTAAAGCGTTACTAAAGCTTTAAAGTGTCGTTATTAACATTTTTAGTGACACAACTTATTTCCAACACTTTAGAAAGTGTCTAGTGATATTTTTCCCATGTTCTGGCACTTTACTAGTCAGCTAGAAGCTGGATTGTTTATTAAAGTGCTGAGTTTTGTACTTTAAGTACGTTTTAGGCACATCCAGTCACTGTGACTTATCCCTAGAGACGCAGTTTCACAACCCTTGTATCCCTACACTCACTACTAGTGTAGCCAAATATCTCAGGCTCTTATAGGCCTTGGAGGCAGCGTTTGCCTGATGCTGGTTATATCAGCATGTTCAATAGGTTATCCGTTATTGTGCTACTGTGCTTTTTGTGCATCATGGTTGTCACTAGTGTTCAGTATGTAAGTATTGTAGTGACGACAGGTAAAGTATGATGCAAGTAATTACATGTATCAGATATCAAGTAGCAGTTCATCAGCTAGTTCAAACAAGCACAGTAATTAAGCAGTAATTAATCATTAATTAAGTCGTACGGATACCTGGTTTAGTGAGGGTTGTCACATACCACACCAGTATTGGTGTCGCGCCATTCGAAGCCCTTTACGGACGCAAGTGCCGATCACCCCTATGCTGGGCTGACGCAGGTGATAGGCAGCTTGCTGGTCCCGAAATCGTCCAAGAGACGACAGGCAAGATCGCGCAGATTCTTAAACGCATCGAAGCAGCTCGCCACAGACAGAAGGCCTATGCGGATCCAAACCGAAAACATGTGGATTTCCAAGTTGGAGAAATGGTGTTATTGAAAGTCTCACCCTGGAAGGGTGTGGCACGCTTCGGGAAGCGTGGGAAGTTAAATCCGCGCTACATTGGTCCCTTCAGAATTCTGGAAAGAATAGGACTAGTAGCATACAAGTTGGACCTACCTGCTGAACTGAATGGTGTTCACGATACATTTCATGTATCCAATCTAAAGAAAAGTCCAACTCAAGTCACCGTTGCCATTCCCACCGACGAGATTCATGTTGACGACACGCTCCACTTCGTTGAAGAACCTGTCGAGGTCACGGATTGGAAAGTAAACAAGACCCGCCGGAGCAGTGTCAAGCTCGTCAAAGTTCGTTGGAATGCCAGACATGGTCCTGAATACACCTGGGAACGTGAGGACCGGATGAAAGAGAAATACCCCCACCTTTTTCCTAAGAACCCTGCATCTTCAAGCAGAACTTAAATTTCGGGACGAAATTTATTTAACGGGGGGAGAATGTGACAACCCGCACTAAACCAGGTATCCGTACGACTTAACTAATGATTAATTACTGCTTAATTACTGTGCTTGTTTGAACTAGCTGATGAACTGCTACTTGATATCTGATACATGTACTTACTTGCATCATACTTTACTTATCGTCACTACATTATTTACATGCTGAACCCTAGTGACAACCATGATGCACAAAAAGCACAGTAGCACAATAGCGGATAACCTATTGAACATGCTGATAAAGCCAGCATCAGGCAGACACTGCCTCTAAGGCCTGTAAGAGCCTGAAATATTTTGCTACACTAGTGGTGAGTGTAGGGATACAAGGGTTGTAGAACTACGTCTCTAGGAATAAGTCACAATGACTGGATGTGCCTAAAACGTACTCTAAAGTACAAAACTCAGCACTTCACATAATAATTCAGCTTATAGCTACTAATAAAGTGCCGAAACATGAGAAAAATATTACTAGACACTTTCCAAAGTGTCAGAAATGAGTAGTGTCACTAAAAAGAGTAATAATGACACTTTAAAGCTTTAGTAACGCTTTAACGGATTACTATCCAACCAAACAACCGGACTTTACCCGGAACATGAAAATATTGTTATCTTCATTTACTTCTCTTTTTCTGAGCCAGTTAGGGTCCCCGTATACCCTAACACCCGCTTTAAAGCACTAAACACAACTAACCAAGTTAACTACTTAACTAACTTGGTTTAACCTAACTAATACTTAACCTTTAGTTCGTTTTGGACTAGAACCCCCCCCCCCCCATTGCAAACCGTCCCCATGTAGGGGGACACACTTGTCCTTGTTGATTTGTGTAAATCTCATGTGCTTAATATCTAGGAGGCACATTATCCATTGGTTAATTACACAAAGTTTTGTCTATAAGATTAAGACTAAGCACACATGATCATTCCACCACACAACTCACAACTAAACTCTCTCTCCCTCTCCTTGCTCCTCACGGCCGAGAACAACAACAACCATCCATCCACCTTTCGATTTTCATCAAGCCATTCCAACATCATACAAGCTTCAAGGATCGCATATAAGGAGTCTTGGTGCACTCGGAGTTCGAAGGACCACTTTATCTTGCTTTTATCCACGCCATTTTCGTCAAGATTCTTCCCTAGCCTCGAGCTAGTGGTATGTTGCTTAGAACACCTTCTCAATCTATTCTAAAGTGGTTAAAAGGATTTTTATCGGTTAAAACTCGTTAACATGCAAGATGATGCTTTAAAGTTTACTAAAAACACTAATAATAGTGGTTAAAAGCTTATATGTTGTGTAAATGATGTAGTATTCGAAATGTATGATTATTTAGGCTCGATCTATGATGTGGTAGCTCGGATCATCGTTTAACCCGGTTTGGTAAGATCATGGATCTTAACATAAGCTTGTTTTGAATGATACAAGGGTTAAAAGGTGAAACTCTACCACACGCGAATCATGAACTTGTGTAAAAGAGTTTTACTTGTGAAATTGTGTTTAAAACTAGCAGATCTACGCATCTGCAAGAAGTGGTATTTTCAAAGAACCACGTATCAAAGAAATCATGTATTTTAAAAGATAGATTTTACACTAACAAGCATGATTTTTATAAACCACAAGTGTGTAAACACTCGTGAAATGAAAAGATCCGACAAAATAACAGTTTTTGTAAAAGATGACGGGAAGTTGTAAAGATGGATTTTCTCTAAAAACGAGGTTTTTACAAGATCAAATTACCTTATATGAAGATCTACTAAATTTAAGGGGATTTACACCACAGTTTTGGGAAAACTGCAAGTTCATGTAATTTTTGGCAATTTACACATATGTTGATTTGTTGTTGTGCTGAAAGTTGTTCTGATCAAATAAAGAAAATTGTTGAGTTGATTTGTTAAAGAAAATGATACGCTTGAAAGCGTGGCCACCTCCAGTTACAGAGGAAACTCTGGCGAAATTTTTCTAAAAACCTAACACTTAGAACTATTTACACTACAAGTGTTAGAATTACTTTTGGCATGTTTTCAAAATATAAATTTCGCCATGACTTTATTTACTAAATATTCGGAGGTGGGATTTTCACAAAATTTAACGTGATAAATATATATTTTCACACACTGTTTATGATTATTTTGTGAAAATACATAGATATTATTTTTAGAGTAAAAATAATATTTACGAACGTTAACGAATCCAAAATAATACGAACGCTTTCACCATAAATATATAAGTTACACCGGTAAGTATATTACCACTCGATTGTTAAAACGTAACTTACGCACTTACCGAAATATTTATGAACGCGTATTTTAACAACGTATTATTGGAGAAAAATTATGTGAAAGGGAAATATAATATTTTTGAGAAAAATACTTATATTTTGGAATTGGAAATATATATATATTAAGTGAGACTTAATGATATAATTTGAACGCACATGTATTGAATCCCCCATCCTTGGGAAGGAGATTAACTACCAAGTATATACAGAATGTAAACACGAAATAGTTGTCTAACTATTTCCCAAAGACTTAAACTATAAAGCTAAGGCACGGCCGTCCGTCTAATAGAAATTAGCACCTGTAGGTCGTCGCACAGCTGCGTGAGCAGGAGATACTTGGTAGAGACGCACCGACTGTGAGTTCATGTCCCCCTTTTCTCTAACTGTTTTCAGTTTTCTTAACTGCGGGGGTGAAATACATGTTACTTTGATTACAAGTACTTTATACATGGTATGGTTAGCGTAAGGAGGTTTACTACTTAGATCATGTGAGTGGGTAGGCAGAAACACCGAGGGACGTAAGCGGTAGATCTATCTGGGTGTAGCGAGCCCAACTCTAGGCCCAACAGAACGGACCTCAGAGAGGCCCAACAGAACGGACCTTGGAGTGACTTTGTACCCAACGCGAAATCTGCTAGGTTTGAGTCTTCCTACTTGCACTTCACACATACTAATGGCCTTGCAAACCATTGGTGATCTCTTTTCCTTACATTGCTACATACCAGGGAAATTTTATACTTACAAGTGTTTTACATACTCACTTACACATGAACTCGCTCAACATTATTGTTGATTTTTCAACTTACATGTATTTCAGGAAATTAAAGATCTGGCACGGTATGTTATGTTTTCCCGCTGCATAAGAGTTCCAAGGTCATCCCAGTTTAGGAAATGTGACTCTTTCCTGGACAAGTCACAAATCTTAAACTGCGTTTATTTCATGTTTATGTTGTTCAAGACAATGTTTTACGTTATGGTGTTGTAAGTCTTTAAGACAATGGTATGTTACTCTGGTTTTAAAACTTAATCAAATGGATGATCTTGCATGATTTTATTTCATATAGCTTTGTTATGGTTAAGCTATGGTATTAAGAAGTCACACCAAAATTAACCACGCTTCCGCAAAGCCAGGGTGTGACAGGTTGTCACATTATCAGCACCAGGATGGATAGAATATCGAGACTTGTGAGATTCGTCCATCACTAAAGTGCGAAGATCGTCTTGTTTCGGAATCCACAAATGATCCTTGAAATAGAGTAACCCATCGCCTTTCGCTTCGAGTTTAAGCTCAAGTTGACGTGGCAATTCCTTACATATCAAATTTTGTGAAACACAAGATTGTTGAGCTTGAAGGACACGAGTTTGAAGATCAGATAGAGTTCGAACAGAATGAAGCTTGACTCGCTCCTTTCGACTAAGCGCATCGGCTATCTCGCAATCGTAATCGCTCAAGAGCTCAACCCAATGTCGTTTCCTCATGTTCAGCTCCTTCTGGTTAAGAATGTGTAGTTGCCCTCTTCTTTTTTTTTATGCTTGAAATCATTTCAAAGTTCTTCTCAATAGACAACGAAATCATCGTTTCCATCGGGCAAAGATAGAACAGGAGCATCACATAGCTTCCGTTTCAGCGTTTGGAACGCTTCTTCTTGCTTAGGTCCCCACTCAAAAGGCTTATTCTTTTGCGTCAAAGCGGTGAGTGGAACCGCAATCTTCGAGAAGTTCGAAATAAAACGACGATAATAACCAGCGAGACCAAGAAAAGAACGAATTTCTGTAGGTGTCGTTGGTGTATTCCAATCCTTAATTGCAGCAATTTTGGATGGATCCACATGAATACCCTGCTCGTTGACTATATGACCCAAAAACTGAAATTCTTTAAGGCAGAATTCACACTTGGAGAATTTAGCAAAATGTTGTTCCTTCTTCATGAGTTCCAGAGTCAAACAAAGGTGTTGCTCGTGATCGGCTCGAGACTTCGAATAAATGAGAATGTCGTCGATGAACACAATAATGAACTTTTCTAAATAAGGTTTACAGACCCTATTCTAATTAGTCCATGAAAATGGCTGGAGCATTTGTCAAACCACCCTTCCAGATTGCACGTGTTGACACTATAAGACCCAAACTTTGACGAGATTTTGAAAACTTAGAGGGTTCAAAACCTTATAACAAATCATTTACGAAGAAATGATTAGTTTTCAAAGCGGATTTGGAATTGTGTTCTCATTGTGGTTATCACCTAAGGATAGGTGACGGTATTGTTTTAAAATCTAAACGCAAGAAAACTTGCGTTGGGGTCCTAGAAAAGTTATCGTCTAGGTCAAAGCATTACTAATAACCTAATTCCCTATAACCATTGGCTCTGATACCAACTCTTCTGTCACACCCCGACCGCGTTAAAACAACGAAACCGCGGCGGAAACGTTGGGCAGTGTCGTAACAGAATCATTGTTTCACAACCATGGATACAAAAGTTTCATTTTATTGATTCATTAGATAAATTTACATTGTCTTAAAACATAACAAACAAGTTACACATCGTCTATCATTGTTATTATGTCACTAAGGCCTCGTCCAGATCCTATGTGAACATGCATCCTAGCAATCAACATCATTCAATCACCACCTGAAACATATGTAAAAGCAAAGTCAGCAAAGAAATGCTGGCGAGCACATAGGTTTTGTGAGAGTGTCGGATTCATGGCTCGTTTACATATTGCAATACCTTGATTGACTACAAGAGTCAATAGTTAAAAACCTTGTTTTGAAAAGTATAAGGTATTGCAACATGATTAACCAACTCAAAAACAAGTTGGTTATAGTTTATAAAATCTCGTAGCCATGATTCTTAACCCAAAAACATTTTTTTAATTAAACCAAATTTTAAATCATCTCGTTAATAAAACTCGTATGGTTTATATTATTTAGAAAACATTGTTGTGTCACATCGTTTCAAAATCGTTTACCCAAGTGAACTAAATAACGCCACGGTATGCAACATGATGAAAACACTTATATATAAGAGTCCGGTAGTAAAACCCAAGTCCAAATCGGTGGAGCAAAACCCTAATGCTCTCTCTCCTACTGGCGATTTCATAGTTCTTCATGGAACCCTTGATTTTTCTTTGTGATCTAATGTATAACAGTCTGTGATTAGAGTTTTGATCTTTCAAAATTCTATAACGAACTCGTTAGCAATAGTGATCGATCTAAAACTAGGGTTTTTGTTTGTTTTTTCTTCAAATCGCCTCCTTAGTGATCAGTTTGAAGGCCTGACTTATTAAACTGGTTGTTATTGATTGCGGTTAACTGAGTTTAATTTAGCTAGATTGATACTCTGATTTAATCGGTTAAGGCTGGAAGATTGATACTAGGGTTTTAGGAATTAGGGTTTTATTCGTATTCTTGTTTTTGGTCTTCTGGTATTCTGGTTTTCTTGCATGGTTCGATTCTGGTTTGTTTTTTGAGAGAGTTGCTGTTATTAGGTTTTGGCTGCCTTTTGTCGTCTGCTTTTCTGGTTCCTTTACGTTGCATGTGTTGATGTTAGAGAATGAAACCGGTCAATACTCAAGAATTAAGAGGGAAACCTCTGAACCAAGTCAAGGGTATTGGAAATAGAGTGGTGAATATTGATGGTCCGACGTTGATGCCGAGACGAGGTATTTTAAAGAATCCACAATCTGATCCTAAGCAGATTAATGTGATTGATGAGTTAACAAAGATCACAATACCAGTCTTGTTCGATAATACTGAAAAGGATATACAGGCGAGTAATAATGACTCTGACAACATCCTAGAGCCACAAGTGAAAGATGCAGGGAATGCTAATGTACAGGATGGGATTCCAAAACCGATGTCTTTTGCTGAATCGGTAGCAAGCTCATCGAAGAAACAGGTTAATTTTAGATCTCTGATCAGTGATGCTAAGCATGAGGGTTGTGATATTGTGCTGCCGCATGAGTCTGTTAGAATGGTTCAAGCTAAACTAGCAAACACGTTGTATGGCTATTTTTTGGGTGATCGATTAGCCTTTCCGGTAGTGGACTACTTTGTGAGGAATAACTGGAAGAAATTTGGTCTACAAAAAACAATGATGAACGTGAACGGATTTTTCTTTTTTAAATTTGCTGATCAAGTGGGTATGATGAATGTGTTGAAAGAAGGCCCCTGGATTATAAAATCCCAGCCGTTAATTCTAAATGAATGGTCCCCAAATAGTAAATTGGAGAAAAAGGAGGTGAAAAAGTTTTTTTTTTGGGTAAAGGGTTACCCCAGTGATTCTATATATCAACAAAAACAGAAATACAAGTAGCGTGGAGAAACCCACACTAGTTCAAACATGGGACATCCCCCATGAAAGTACACCAAGAAACAAAACAAAACAACCAATCACTACCAAATAAAAACAACTAGACTCAAATCTAGAAAACAAACAACCAAATAGAATCAGCCGCCATCATCATCCAGCGTGTTGCTATAAATCTCCCAAGCTTCCAAAAGTTTACGCACCCTATTACACTCCTTAAATTTTACTCCAATTAGCTTATACCGAACGGTTTGCAAGATTAAATTGCTCAGAACTTCAGGAGGTCTTGTTTGGTTCCTGAAAAGCCTAGCATTTCGCTCCTGCCACACAAAATAAACAGCTGCAGCAACTATAAGCCTACTAATATAATTAATCGCTGATTTAGAAGTAGCTCTATTCCCCAACCAATCAATTATTGCATCCCAAGCTGGTCCAACCGAGTTCATCCCTCCTTTATCACGAATTTTGATCCAAACTTGAGAAGAATAATTGCAATCAAAAAACAGATGGTCGTGAGAATCAACATCCGCATAGCACAATAGACAACACATCATGTTCATATTTTTCCTTCTAGCAAACTCCCATTGAAGAATCTTATCTTGTGTCAAAAGTTTGCGACGAATCACCAGCCACATAAAGAAAGCATGCTTAGGAATACATTGTGACGACCAAACAAATTTAACCCAATCTACCTCCTCTGCTCGACATCTAAGCGACTGCCAAACCTGATTTGATGAATGCTCAACTAACTCATTACCAGCCTTCCACATAAGCTGATCAGGGGCGTTAGGCACTGTATGTATATTATCCAATTGTATTAATACCGGAAACATGTCCCTCCACGCAACAGGCAACCGCCAAACCCCATTAACATGAATCTCCTGAACCGAAGTGTTTAAAGAAAATCCCGCATTTGAGATTGTTCTAGGAGTTAAAAAATTACCAAGCGGACCAACTTGACTCCATAAATCATACCAGGCTGATGTGTTACTACCGTCGCCCAATTTAGACCAAACAAAGTCTCGAATAAAAGGTCTCAGCTGTAACATTTTCCGCCAACTACAAGAACTATTCGGCACAGCCTTACAAATCCAAAAACTATTACCTTTTAGCCGGTAAGAATGAATCCACGCCACCCAGAGAGAGTCTCGTTTAACCAGAATACTCCAAATATGAGAAGTGATGAGCGCTTTATTGACATCTCCAATCCTACGGATACCTAATTCACCTTCATACTTAGGAACACAAACAGCCTTCCAAGACACTTTGGCTTTTCCCTTATGAAAAGATCCATCCCCCGACCAAAGAAAGTTTCGCATTTTAGCTTCCAACTCTAGAGTGATACGAGTAGGAAGAATAAACACAGACGACCAGTAAATATGCATGGAAGAAAGAACCGAATTGATTAGCTGTAACCTGCCCGCAAAAGAGAGAAGCTTATTTTTCCAATTAGAAATCCGCTGATCCAATCTTTCAACAAGAATACTACAATCTTTGTAAACAAGGCCAGAAGATATAAGGGGGACCCCCAAATACTTAACCGGTAAAGAACCTTCAACAAAAGGCATAAAGCTCAAAATATTGTGTTTAACCTGAGACGGCACATTGCAAAAAAACCCGGTACTCTTTTGGATACTCGGCACTAACCCGGACATATTCGTAAAATTTGAGAGAGAGTTCATAATACACTGAACCGAGCTTATATCACCTCTAGCAAATAAGAATAGGTCATCAGCAAAGCATGGGTAAAAAAGTTACAAGTATGGGTAAAAATACACGATGTTCCGATTGCAGCCTACACGGAAGATGGATTGAGCTTAATAGCAACGACTATTGGTAATCCGATAGCTTTAGACTCGTATACTACATCGATGTGCGTCGATATTTGGGGTCGAAGCAGTTATGCGAGAGCTTTGATAGAAATTTCTGCGGAGAATGACTTTAAAGAGGAACTTACGATGGCTGTGCCTGATATTCAGGGAGAAGGTTTTCACAAGGAAACAATGTATGTTGAATATGAATGGGCTCCTCATAGGTGTGGGCATTGCTGCGTTTTTGGGCATTCGGATGAAACATGTCCAAGGCAAATAAGGGCGTCGTCTAAAAATACTAAGTTAATGGATGAGGACGGGTATACTGAAGTTCAAAAGAGGAAATCTAGCAAGAAACCTGGGTATCAAATGAATAAAAAAAGCTAGAATATAGGCCTAAAGCCCAACCGGCTGGTGTGGGTACGAGCAACATTAATAAGCAGGAGTCCAATAGCCAATCAAAGTTTGTGACGAAGAATCCTTTTGATGTGCTTCAAAATGATCATGTTCTGGAACCCATAGTTTCTGGTACTAGAGAATCTACCAGTGGAACAAAGAAGTATCATGAGGGATCTGATGATGATGAAGTGGAGGAAATTTATAATGAGCCATCGGAATTCATGGCAGCTAATACGACATCAGAGGCAAGCACTCCTGCGATGGAAGGTATCAATGGTTAGTCTAGCTTCTTGGAATATTAGGGGGTTGAACTGCCCTCTAAAACAAAAGGAGGTTCGCCATTTTGTTAACGAAAATTCTCTAAGTTTATGTGCTATATTAGAATCTCATGTGGATGTTTCAGCGCTTTTTAAAGTTTGTAAGAATGTATTCAAGAGCTGGGATTGGACGTCTAATGGTAATCTCTGTACGAAAGGAACTAGGATTATTCTGGGTTGGGATTCAGCTGTCCTTGATGTTATGGTGTTGATGCAAACTGATCAGGTCATCCACGCTCAGGTAGTGTTTAAAAAGGAGAGAAAGTTGCTGTTTTGTTCTATTGTATATGCTAATAATTATTATATAAACCGTCGGGAGTTATGGGGTAACTTAGTTTGCCATAAACAATGTGTGAAGGATGCTCCATGGATTTTATTGGGTGATTTTAACTGTGCTTTGAATCTAGAAGACAATTGTATGGGATCATCTATGATTAATACCGGTATGCGAGACTTTAAGGAATGTATTGAGCGTGTGGAGCTTTTTGATATTAATAGTTCAGGTTTTCATTACACATGGAACCAGAAGCCGAAGACGGGGATAGGAATTCTGAAAAAGATCGATAGAATTATGGGGAATGTGGCTTTTACGGATATGTTTCCAACATCGGTGGCTGTGTTCAATCCTTATAGAGTGTCAGATCACTCGCCTTGCATACTGAAAATCCCAAATATGAATAGATGTAGACCCCAACCTTTTAAGTTTGCAAATTTTCTGGTGCACAAGCCAGACTTTTTGCAGATTGTAAAGAATAATTGGGAGACTCGAGTGACCGGTGTGAAGCAGTTCCAGGTTGTCAAAAAGCTTCGTTTATTGAAGAGGCCTATGCGTGTTTTATTACATCAGCAGGGTAATTTACACAAAAAAGTTGAACTTTTGCGGAATAAGCTGGATGATATTCAGAAAGCGATTGACTTAGATCCGCTGGATGTGAATCTTCGAGTAAACGAATCTAAATGTATCCAAGAGTTTCAAGAGGCTAGTCTTGATGAGGAGAGATTTTTAAAACAGAAATCAAAGGTGCAATGGTTGGCGGAAGGTGATGCCAATACATCCTTTTTTCATGTATCCTTAAAGTGTAAAAATCATCGTAACAGAATTTATATGATAAAAGATAATGATGGGGTGTTATATGAAGGAGGTGAAGTCCCGAATGCATTTGTGAACCACTTTGAAAAGTTTCTGGGTATAGACGAAGCTATGGATGTTCATCCGTCCCCAGACTTATTTACACACACTCTGGATGATATGTCTACGGAGTTTATGGTTCGGCCAGTGCAGAGAGATGAAGTAAAAAAATGCTATGTTTTCTATTGGGGATAACAAGGCTCCGGGGCCTGATGGCTATACTTCAGCGTTTTTCAAGAAAACATGGAGTGTAATTGGGGATGATGTGATTAAAGCGGTTCAAGATTTCTTTGAAGAGGGGAAGCTGCTTCAGGAGTTAAATCATACGATCATTGCTTTGGTTCCAAAGGTTGCCACGCCGTCTCTTATCACGGAATATAGACCGATTTCCTGTTGCAATGTTGTTTATAAATGCATAAGTAAGATAATGGCTGATCGGATCAAGGATTACCTTCGTATGATTGTTAGTATAAATCAGTCTGCGTTTGTTCCAGGAAGGAAGATAACTGACAATATATTATTAACCCAGGAATTGATGCACAACTATCATAGGAATGCGGGGCCTCCTAGATGCGCGTTCAAAATAGACATACAAAAAGCGTATGACACTGTCAATTGGGAATTTCTGGAGAAGATCCTTTGGGGTTTTCATTTTCATCCGAAGATGGTGCATTGGATAAAGACATGTATCTCCACATCTTCGTTCTCGATAGCTGTGAATGGTAATCTCCATGGTTATTTTAAAGGTAAACGTGGGTTGAGGCAGGGTGACCCTTTGTCGCCTTATCTTTTTACTCTAGTAATGGAGATTCTTACTCTTGTTCTTCAGCAAACTATGCGGATTGACTCATCGTTCAAATTTCACAACAAATGTGAAAAGCAAAAGATTATAAATCTATGTTTTGCTGATGATTTGTTCATCTTTACCAGAGGGGAGTTTGGGCCTGTGAAGTGTTTTATGGATTCGTTGAATAATTTTACGAAGATGTCAGGTTTAAAGCCAAGCATTGCTAAAAGTATTGTTTATTTTTGTAATGTTCCTGCTCACGTAAAAGCTCTTATTCTAAGTCATATGCCGTTTACTGAAGGAGTGCTTCCAGTTAAGTACTTGGGAGTCCCATTAATATCTTCGAGACTGTTATGTGCTTGTGGAGCGGATGTCTGACCGAATCTCTAGCTGGAAAAATCGTTATCTTTCTTTTGGTGGTCGGTTGCAGCTCGTTATCTCGGTTCTTTCGACTATGCATGTTTACTGGTCATTGGTGTTTATATTGCCAGCGCGGATAATTAAGGATCTTGAAGCTAAGATGAGACGCTTTTTATGGTGTGAAGGGCCGATGGTTAGAGGAAAAGCTAAAGTGTCATGGGATGTTGTTTGTATGCCAAAGTATGAAGGGGGTCTTGGAATTCGGCGGATTAATGAGATGAATATAGCCCTTATGGCGTCGAATGCTTGGAGTATTGTGGTTCATAGAGAGTCTTTATGGGTTGCGTGGATACATACTTATCGATTGAAGGACAGGAATTTTTGGGACCGCCAAATTCCGAATAATTGTTCATGGAGCTGGCGTAAAATTCTCCAGGTTCGCTCTCTTATCCAGCCGTATGTTTGGGCTAAGGTGGGTAATGGAGAAAAAATCTCTGCTTGGTATGACAAATGGGATGAAGTGGGTATGCTTAAAAGTTTTTTATCTTCTAGAGCTATCTCAAATGCTGGTTTTAATCTCAAAACGAAAGTAAAGGATTTATGGGTCGATAGTACATGGTGCTGGCCGGAGGATTGGCTTAGCTTATACCCGAGTCTGAACGAAGTTGCTCAGCAGGTTTTGGTGGAAGGAATTCAAGACAAATACTATTGGAAATCTGAAAATAAAGTGCTTGAATTTTTGTCTTCTGTGGTTTGGCAATCAGTTCGAACGTATGGTAATGAGGTAGATTGGGTGGATATTGTTTGGTTCTCTAAATGTATTCCTAAGCATGCTTTTTTGATGTGGCTCATTATGCGGAGGAAGTTATTAACACAAGACAAGATATTACTATGGGAGCATAAGAGAGGGTCGAGCATGAATATGATGTGCTGTGTATTGTGTTATGGAAATGTTGATTCCCATGAACACCTATTTTTTTCATGCAAATACTCTTCGCAGGTGTGGAATCTGATTCGGGATCAAGCGAATATGGAGAATGTCAATCCGGTTTGGGAGGAGATTCTAACCTGGTTATTGGATAGACGATCTCTAAAGAAGCTCAATAATTTAGTGGCCCGGTTAACAACGGCTGCTGCGGCCTATCATATATGGAGAGAGAGGAACGACAGATTATTCCGGAATACTACAAGGCCACCGGATGTGTTAGCAAAGAATATCTTAGCTACGGTTCGGTACAAGCTCATGGGAATGAAGTTCAAGAACACCTGTAAAGTCAAGGAAACATTGAGGAAATGGAGCATTCATGGGAACATGATAGGTGATGGTGATAACCAGGCATCTATTATGACTACGTAGCGTTTTTGGGTATTAGTCTAGTTTATGTAGACTAGTTGTCTGTCTTGGTTGATGGTTTTTTTCTTGTTTTTCTTGGTTTCCATAGTTGGGGGTCTGTCCCTTCTATGATCTAGTGTATGACTCTCATGCACTACATGTGCTAGTTTGGTTGAATTTATAAAATCACCGGGGTAACCCTTTACCCAAAAAAAACACTTATATATAAGAAGTACCAGCGGCGTATCTACCATGTTTTCATCACATTACATCCGTCCCGTTATCTAAACACTAACCAAAAACCAATCGTTTGTTCAATTCGTTTAACTTGTTTAACTCATTCCAAAATCGTTTAATTGTTTCAAAATCGCTCTCGTTTTAATTGTGAATACTACTTTTGGTCACCTCGCTAATAACATCCAAACCTTCGCAACTCGCCCATCGTTCAACTCGAATTAACAAACCAACAAAGGGTAAGTTAACAATCACAGATTCAGTTGTTACCCACATAACTCCCACACATAACCATGGGTGCAGTCTGATAACGGGATTTGTCAGATCCTATGGTACCATAACCTAATACTGGTCGGCTTGATCAATGTTAATGAATGTTATTCGTTATGTAACTACGTCCAACAAGTTTGTTCACTTTATCAAAATCGTTATTAGTTTAATATAAACCATTTAATCGTTTTTGAAACCATCGTTAAAAACATCAAAAACATTTAACACATATGAATCACCCCAAAACAATCGAAAACAGTAAAAAAAGAGGGGATCTATGTACTCATATTGATTTGCAAATATCCTTGATCTAAAGAACTCAACAAGCTCAGGCAAACCAAGGAAATCAAGTAGTACCTAGAAATCGGATCGCTTAGATAAATAAAACAACACCTAAATCGGAAGATCGGATAGAATGAGGTCTTGTAAACCAAATGAGTGTTGGAACTCATGTGATATGGTTTAAAAAAGCCTACATTCTAGATCGAAACCTATCCTAAGTGCTTTCGACCCGTTACGACCCATTAAGGTAGCTTACGCTACGTTAATGCGTCGTTCGCGTGAAACGCGTTCGGACCGCCTAACTAGTCCTCTGATAAGCATTATATGCCTTAACATGTTTAATAATGTTGCATAATCAGTTAAGTGACAAAAGTTTAAGTTACATATGCTTAAAATCAGATTATGCATGAAAAGGGCATTTTAGTCATTTACCAAAGGAATATAAACTACCTATCATACAACTAATTAAACCAAGTGACCATAAGGTATAACCTCGAAAGGTTATTCCTTATACAACTATGGTCACTAAATATGCTTGGTCGGATCCTAATGATTGACCACACTGGGTCGAGTTCGAAAGTCTAAGCGGTTGTGTAGACCGCTTGACTTACGACTCTACATAAGCACTAAACTAAAAGTGACAAGTTAAACATGTTAAAACATGTTTAACGAAGTTAGAAAACATGTTTTGATATTAAAACAAAGGGTTTTGATACCCAATAATAGTTTGGTTGCAAAATACGCATAAATGCGCATTTTGACCGAAACTATTACTCGTCACTACACCTAATCAACGTGGTAATCAGTAGGTATAGTCACTAGGGACTATAACCATCGTGATTACGCTTACGTTGCGAAGTTCAAACGAACTTCGTGTTGACCAAAGACTGGTTAAAGCAGAAAGTCAAACGCTGTTTGACTTTCGTGCTTAAAAACGCATAAAAGCATGAAAGAAACTTACAAAGGGTCCAAGCTAGGAAGTTTTGATCTAAAGATTACTCAGGTATGAAGTATACACTCCAACTTAGGGCAAAAATCATATCAAAGTGTGAGAAACCAAAGAAACCAAGTGGGTATTTATAGAAACCCCACAACCGTTAGGATCGTTTCTCGTTATTCGTGCTTGAATCTTGACCTTACACTTGGGCACAAGGTTTTATAATACAATGGGAACATAAAAACCATCAAATGGTATTGAAATCAGGGGTTAAAAACCATCAAAACAGCAAAAATGGACCAGTTTCAAAGTTTCTGTCTGGTTGTCTGTCACGCCTGCGAGAGAGAGAGGCCTCTCTTACACGACCCACGAGAGCCCAGTTTCACAGAATGTCAATATTGGTCCCTGCATGTTAAAAAGTCAGTTTTCGGCACGTTTAATCCCCGTTAACCCCATGTCAAGGCTCTAAAATGAAGTTAAAGTATAGGGAACTTAAAATATGCTCAAAAACATCTCGGGTGTCGGTTCATTTGGTCGTACGGTTGCGTTATTCGGTTAATTACGACGAAAACTCGAACGGACGCAAAAACGATCCAAATTAAGAGACGAATGGAATTTTATCATGCCAATCACTAAAATAAAATATTTTAATGATTACATAAATTTTTGGACATCTGGATATATTCAGAATGTAAGATATGCGCGAAAATGGAAACTTATGCACTTTTTGACGCTTTTAGTCTCTATTGATCAAACAAGTTTATTTTCGCATACCAAACCACTCAAAGCCTATTTGTAAGTTATGTAAAGGGTATTTAGGGTATGTTTAGCTTTTGATTAAGTTCCGGAACGTTCTTTACTGAACAAATTGGCATACTTTCGCAGCTTGACACAAATAGTCCCTGCGATCGAACAAACTTGATTTCGACACACCAAACCATCCAAAACTTATTTCTAAGTTATGTAAAGGTTATTTAAGGTATGTTAAGCCTATTTCACTATTCCAGAGTGTTTGTCGCGTTTACGCACCAGTTTGCGTATAACTTTCCAGAAAGCGATTTAAAGCTTGAAATCGAACTCGAATCAAATCATAAAATCATCAAAGACAAATACACACATAACAACACCAAAACACATTGTTTTATTGATAATTAACATTGTTTTACATTATACATAGATTACAGAGCACAGTTGTCACAGGTTGCAAGAACTGTCTAATCAACAACAGGAACCGTTGGACAGGAGTTTTGTTGGACCTAATTTTTCGCTTTAGGGAGCCCCAGTTATATTCAGGAAGATAAGCCCTTTTTGTAAGTGTACTGACTATCGAGAACTCAGCAAGGTGACAGTCAAGAACTGTTCGCCTCGACCATGTATTGACAACCTGTTGACCAGTTGCGAGGGTCAAGCTCCCATTCGAGGATTGACTATCGAGCGAGCTATCATTAGATGGAAGTCCAAGGGGAGAATGTTCTTAAAACGGCATATCAAACTCAATGCAGCCATTGCGACTTTGTATTCCATGACCTTCGGGTTAATCAATACACCAGCAGCTTTATGGACCACATGAGTCGACCGTGTTTATTGATGACGTTTTGAATCATTTCCAGGAGAAAGGAACATCATGGGTGGCATTTGTATCTAATTTTAGAACTCCTGAGGGAGGAGCCGACACGCGAAGTCTTGTTAAATGTAGCATCTGGATTCGAGAGGTACATTTTTTATCATATAATCAACGAAGTGGGAATACACGTAGATCTTGCTAAGATCCATTTATATAGAGACTGATCGACACCAAAGATTCCTTCGGGGATACAACAATTCCTTGGTTTCGCTAGATACTATCAGAGATTCATCGCGAGTTTTACGAAGATTGCGCAGCTTTAACCTCTTTAGCACAGCGGGGTGCTGTGTATTCATGGGAGACAAAACAGGAGAACGTCTTTTCAGCTTTTGAAATCCAACTTTACAATGCACTGAGTATCAGTTTTACTCGAGGGTATACCAGGATGATTCGAATCAGAGTCCCAGTTACACGCTGACGCAACACGAGAAAATGGTGACGAATGTGGTGGATTTACGAAGGGGGATTGCATAAGTCATAATCGGCGGTGGAAGCCATGGTCTGTGTATTTAAGTTGGAGGCATTACTTGGATGGTACCAAATGCACTACTTAGACCGATCACAAGGGCCTCCCGTGTACCCTTGTTTCTAAGGAGCTAAACATGTGATGACATCGCTGGATGGAACTTTTGGAAGATTGTGACTGTGAAACCTGAGAGTGCACGAGCTTTGCAGCCCACTATCAACTCTAACCTACCTGATTAGACTCGCTCCGTTCAGACTGAAGAACTGAGGGGAGAGAATTTTAAAGATTGAACCCATGCGGGGCATGAAGGAGCAACTTTTGGCAAGGTTGGACGATGTTCGTTACTTCATGGAACGAATATGGATTCCACTACACGGCAACTGGAGGAAACTTGTGTTGAGCAAAGCGCAACGGCCTCGATCTTCTAGTAGTCTGGGTTTTATAGGAGATATTAGGATTATAAGCCTGGTATTGATGACCGGGCAGGAAGGCCCACATAGCACTGTTTGTGAACGATGTTGACTTGTGCGAAAGTCAAGGTGGAATTCCAGAAACCTACTGGTTTGTGTCAGCAACCAGAAACACCCATATGGAAATGAGAACAGACTACCATGGATTTGTCACTGGTTTACTTAAAACTCAGAACGGAACTGATATCACCTGGGTGACCGTTGATTGCCTCACGTAACCAGCACCCTTTCTTGCAATCAAGGAAACTGACGAGTCTTCACAGCTTGTGAATATTCCTCTGAGAGAGGCGGTTTTTAGGCACGAGGTGCCAACTCCTGATACCTTAGATTTTGATCTATACCTGATTTATGTCAGGCAATACATAACACCCTTGGTTCACGTGTAGACATGAGCATTACTTATCACTGTAGGACAACCGGACAACGTAACGAACCATCCTAGCACACGAAGACATGCTGCGAGCATGTGCGTGATTGACTTTAGTAAACATTTGGAAGGACACTTATCTTTGGGTGAGTTCTACTGCAGCCGTTACCGTTTTAGTATGCATACAGCTCTGTTTGAGGCATTGCATGGACGATAATGCCAACCTCCTTACTGGACTGAGGTGGATGACAACCTAATCACAGGTCCAGGACTTGCACTCGAAACTCTTGGGAAGATTATTTAGATTGGAAATCGTATGGTAACAACGCGTGATCGCCAGGAAACCCGATAACTCAGGAAACACTGGGAGTTCGTTGCAGGCGAACGTGTCATATTGGAAGTCTCACCCTGGGAGGGTGCGGTACACTTTGGGAAGCGTGGCAAGCTTAACCCGCGCTATGTTGGGCCATTCAAAGTCTTGGAACGGATTGGTGGAGTGGCTTACAAGCTCGAGTTACCTGCTGTGTTGGGTAACGTTCATGATGTTTTCCATGTTTCGCAGTTGAAGAAGTGTTTGTCCGGTAAAACACTTGTAATACCACTTCAAGAACTAAAGATCGATGACAAATTGCAGTTCGTTGAGGAACCAATAGAAATTATGGATCGGGAAGTCAAGGTTCGTAAGCACAATCGAATTCCAATTGTGGGAGTTCGTTGGAACTCAAGACGTGGACCGGAGTTCACATGGGAGCGCGAGGATCAGATGAAGCTTAAGTACTTATTCCCAACTGACAGATCTAAATTTGAAGTAACTGGTGAATTTCGGGACGAAATTCCCTTTCAAGTTGGGGATGATGTGGTACCTGCGGAAAATCCATAGTCATCTTGATTTAACATCTGGCCGTTTTGGGAGAACTTGTCAAATTTCGGGACGAAATTTCTTTCAAGTTGGGGATGATGTGACAACCCGAGATTTCAAGGTCTTCCTACACGTATCACTTACGTCGCAATCTTGTTTTTACAATTCGTTTGCGTAGTGTCATGTGTAGGATTAACAGTTTGGGTAAAGCATATGATTTATGTGTTATGTTAATAGTTAATGTGTTAGATTTATGTGTAAGGTGTTATGTTGATAGTTAATGGGTTAGGAAAGGGGTTTCATCGATGAAGGGTTTTTCGTCATACCCAACCTCGACGAAGAAGGAACTTTCGTCGAGGAAAGGTTTTTCATCGAAAGGGGGGGGGGGGGGGGCTCGGCCCAATCTTCTTGGCGGCCCAAACTGGTTTGTGATTGTATAGCCCTTATAACCGCTAGTCATAAACAGAAAACCCTAGTAGTCTTCTCTCCTCCTCCCTTGGATCGACGACTACCCTCCCCCATCGGAGCACACCCTCTCTCTCAGATCAGTCTCTCTTGTCTAGCAACGCTCATCTTTCGGTTAGTATGTTTGCACTCATTTTAATCCTGATTGATTTGTTCACGGCTACGTGCGATTTGTTGCTAGATTGCATTAATGTTCATGAGTTTTTGTGTGATTTAGGGTTGCTAGAATTATTATTCTTTGTGGTTATGGTAGTATGAATGGTGAATTCCGTCTACTCTATGTAATGATGATTTTTAACCAAGATTCCATATAGTGATAATAAACAGACATTTCCGTATGACTCAATGTGAATGTTTAGATCTTGATTAGTTGATAGTTCATGATAATGAGAAATCACTTGGTCTATGTAAACTAACAGATATGATTTGATATGATAAACTAGGGTTATGCAACTTATATGAAAACCTTATAAGGGCCTTGTAAACTGTTGATGATATTGATGAATCGTTGTTGATGAACGACTGTTATGGCAGAATGTTTATACGTGTAAGTACTGGAACATGTCTTTAATCTGTAACTGATTGTTAAAAGGGTAATGGGTAGTCACAGGATGAAATCTTGTGAACTGTTTGTTTAGCAACAGATGCTCCTCAACGAAGAATCGAAGTCGACGAAAGTTGATACTTTGTCGACATGCCCGACGAAAAATGGTGGTATTTCGTCACATATGGTAGTTTTTCGTCTCTCTGATATTTCGTTGCAAGGAGGTATTTAGCCGAGAAAGGGAATGAGTTGAACAGTAGGTACCTATGTTGATACTTGTGTACGATCCTTGTTGCATGTCAATGAGATTAAGAAACTTGGTTCGATTAGTATGTATAGCAAACTCACCTGTGACGTTATGTGATACGTTGTGACATTCATATGAGATGTGAACTTGTGTTAGAAATGTGTATTTGCTACCTGATATACTGTGATCTCGTGATAGATGTAAACTGTGTAAAATTGATAACTTGATTGATGTTATCGGTAACCACTGTTGGGAGCATGAACTTGTGATGCAAACGTGTATGAAAACCAATCATCTGCTATGTGTTATGTGACAATGGTATTACGTGTGTCTTGTCGAATATGTGATTTGGGTATGTATCTATGAAACTGATTTTCTTTGGTAACCACGGTAGGGTATGGTTGACCAACTTGGAATGGGTAAAGTAACTTAACAATCCGTGCAAGCTAAGGTGAGTTCATTCCTCTTGAGCATGTGTCCCGGTGGTTGGGACAGTCATTGGGTATCCCTGAGAGGGATAGGTTTTTGGGTAAATCAATTGGGTATTCCTGAGAGGAATACGTCTTGTGGGTAAAATCTGGAATGTTGGATAGTACACTCATCCTATCACCCTTAAGTCCCATCTTGTTTGTTACCTGAGAGGTAACGGAGTATTAGTTGGTAGCGCTATCTAGGTTTGGCAGCCTCACCCCGTATCTTAGAGGACGGGTGTGAACTAATGACTCAGTCATGCCCAATGCTTTGATAGGAGCATTGGGGAACGGGGAAAATAAAGCTGGAGCCGTCTTGTATTCGAGGTATTATCAACATTGTAATCAATGAACGGAATTAAACACTTGGTAACTAACGTTTTTGTAAAACTATGAACTCACCAGCGTTGTCTGCTACACTTGTGTGCATGCTCGCAGGTTATAGGTATGTGTGGAAGTGGAACTTGCTGTCTGGGATGCTGGAGTGGTCATGGGTTGAGATACATGGAATCACGAGACAAGTCTAATGGTTTTCGTATATATGGATGTTGGAACACTTAACAAATGATTTATGCTTCCGCTGTACTCGATGAATTGCAATTAATGTTTTGTAACACTTTATGTTAATAAATGAAAGCTTTTATTTCAAATCTTGTTATGAGTTCAATGTGATTGGTGGCTGGATCCTGGTACGTCACACACCTCGCGGGGGTTTCCGCATGTGGTACATTTGGGGTGTGACAAAAGTCCATCGAGATTTGTTCCTATTTCCATACAGGAATCTCGGGTTGTTGTAGCAACCCTGATGGCTTCTGATATTCCGCCTTAACCTTGGCGCATGTAAGGCAGTTACCCACATAAGTAGCAATATCGGCTTTCATCTTAGGCCACCAATAGAACTCCTTCAGGTCTTGGTACATTTTATCGGATCCCAGATGTATAGAGTACCTTGACTTATGTGCCTCATCTAGAATCGTTGCCCGTAACCCGCCAAAGAATGGAACCCCAATTCGTCCCATAAAGTACAGTGTTCCATCCTCCTTTGGCACCAATTGTGCCTCCATTCCCCGCAGGGATTCGGCTCGTAAATTATCCGGTTTAAGCGCTTCTTGTTGAGCATCGTGAATCCGAGAAATGAGATCAGTTTGTATGGTCATCTCTAAGGATCGCACCCTTAGAGGTTTTGCGTGTTCCTTGCGGCTCAAGTATCCACTACAACGTTCGCCTTTCCTGGGTGATACTTTATCTCACAATCATAATCATTCAATAACTCAACCAATCATCGCTACCTCATATTCAAGTCTTTCTGATCGAATATGTGCTGCAAACTCTTGTGATCTGTAAAGATTGTGCAACGAGTACCATATAAGTAGTGATGCCAGATCATTAACGCGAACACCACCGCACCTAGCTCAAGATCGTGCGTGGTATAGTTTTTCTCATGCACCTTCAATTGACGAGACGCGTACGTGATGACTTTGTC
This sequence comes from Helianthus tuberosus, assembly GCA_030545235.1. Lineage (NCBI taxonomy): Eukaryota > Viridiplantae > Streptophyta > Magnoliopsida > Asterales > Asteraceae > Helianthus > Helianthus tuberosus. Next base: position 34,283 of record JARYGA010036193.1, read on the forward strand.
CCGTTGCATCAACACACAACCAAGACCTTGATGCATCACAATAGACCATGAAGTCATCGGTACCGTCGGGTAAGGACAAAATAGGTGCATCACAAAGTTATCTTTTAGTAGTTGAAAAGCCGCCTCTTGTTTCTCGCCCCAATCAAATTTCTTGTCCTTTTGTGTTAGGGACGTTAGCGGTTGAGCAACTTTTGAAAAGTTCTCTATGAATCGTCTGTAATAGCCCGCTAATCCCAGAAACTGTCGTATCTCAGTAGGGGTCCTAGGCGCTTCCCAATTCTTAATCGCCTTAATCTTGGTCGGGTCGACATGAATTCCCTTCTCATTTACCACATGACCTATGAATTGTACCTCGCGAACCCAAAATTTGCACTTCAAAAACTTTGGATACAGTTGTTCCTTTCTCAAGAGTTCCAAAATAGCTCGCAAATGTTGCTCGTGTTCCTCCTTGGTTCGCGAGTATATTAGGATATCGTCAATAAACACAATCCCAAACTTGTCCAAATATGGCTTACACACGCGGTTCATGAGGTCCATGAATACCGCCGGTGCATTGGTTAAGCCGAACGGCATAACAAGAAACTCGTAATGTCCATGACGAGTTCTAAAAGCCGTCTTGGGGATATTTTCCTCCTGTATTCTCAACTGATGGTTTCCCAATCTCAGATCAATCTTAGAGTAATAACTTAAACCTTGTAGTTGATCGAACAAGTCATCGATCCTAGGTAGAGGATATCGGTTCTTGATGGTCAGCTTGTTTAACTCCCTATAGTCAATGCACATGCGAAAACTGTCGTCTTTCTTTTTAACAAATAATACAGGAGCTCCCCAAGGTGAGAAACTCGGTCGGATGAATCCTTTATCCAGCAGCTCTTACAACTGAGTAGATAACTCCTGCATTTCTGATAGAGCTAACCGATATGGTGATTTCGCCACGGGTGCCGCTCCTAGCACCAAATCAATTCGAAACTCCACTTGTTGCAGTGGAGGTAGTCCAGGTAAGTCTTTTGGAAAGGTTTCTGGAAACTCTTTCATGACAGGGATGTCTTCTAGCTTCGGCTCTTTGGCTTCCTTGTTGACTACGTGTGCGAGGAAGACTATATAGCCTTTTCGGAGACACTTTTGCGCCTTCATGCAACTAATGATCCGTAGGGGTGTCTCGCGCTTCTCCCCATGAACTATAAGCATTTCTCAATTCGGCAGTGGGATGCAGATGGTTTTCTCGTGGCAAACCACTTCCGCCTGGTTTTCGGACAACCAGTCCATTCCGACAACAACGTCTAAACTTCCCAAGTCAACGGGGTAAGAGGTTGATAGAAAATTTTCGCTCCCTAAGCTCGAGTGTACAACCCTTAATAACCTCATCCGCTTCGACTAATTTTCCGTTCGCCAATTCTATAGAATACGGCACGTCTAGTTTACTCGAATCTAGGCCAAGTATATTCTTAAATTCTATAGATATAAAACTAAAGTCGGTGCCAATATCAAATAGAACGGATGCAAAGTGTTGGTTTATAGGGAACGTACCCGTAACAATGTCGGGGTCCTGGCGTGCCTCGCGTGCTCCTATTGTAAAAACTCAGCAACAAGCTTGATTTTCCTTCGGGCAGTCCTTCCGATGATGTCCTTTGTCGCCACATCCGTAATAACCTTGGCCCTTGTCGTTTCCATTACCACCCTGGTTTCTATTATCGCCTTGGTTTCCATTACCACCCTGGTTTCTATTCCCACGTCCCGTACCAGACCCACATGCCTCCTTGCTATGCCCGATCTTGCCACAATTATCACACCTATGAGTTCTGCACGAACTCGTATGATGATATCTACACTTATCACACTTTGGTAGTTTTCCCTGATAGTTCTTACCACCCGTTTTAGTCATGGCAATGAATGCCTTGACCTTCTTAGTCGTAGCGGTTTCCTTATGTTGGTTGCTTGATTTAGAGCCTTTCTTGGAATGCGCATACTTCCTTTTATTTCTATCCGAAGAAGACTCCACATGCATCTTCTTTTTCACTGGACTTTTTATTAGATTTCTCCATCGTTACTCCACCCTCGGCAGGACTTAAGGCAAGAGTTATCGCCTGAGCAATTCCCAGTATGGTTCCTCTCATTCCGCCGCTGTTTGCAGTGCTGCTTGCTTCGTATTGGACGATTGCTTTAGCGACTTGCTGGTTCACTAGAGCTTCGAGCTCAGCTCGTGTTGCAGGAAAAGGTTCTGATTGGGCATGACCAGCGTTCCTTCGTTGTGGTTCCATGAGCTTCATATGTATCAAACATATCGATGAAATTAGACATTTATTTTAAAATAAATATTGTCGTTTATGAGTGAAAGTAAAGCTCATTCGTCACGCACTACGAGTAAAAGGGTAAGATAATTCATAATGATGCTTATGCAAATCCTTCGCACCATAATCATCACATCATTGTAGGGAGGTAAAATGAGTTACACAATGTCTTGCTAAGGATATACCGACTTTTATATATACCATATCAACTTGTTATAATTTGTTTTGCGAAGAAAACCTCCTCGGAGTCATCTCACTCCGGTTGATGCAAGTCATACAGTATTTACAAAAAACGGGTATACTTCCCAAAAGATGGGGGTTGTGCACAGCTACCACGTGTGTGGGGGTGAAAGTGAAAACGAAGAAATAAGGCCGCGAGAGTACGTAACTTCTTCCTCGAGACCGAATTGTGCCTTATAGCAACCGTAGAGCGGGTTTCAAGTGTACGAATGCACTACCCAAACGATGGGGTGCACTACGGGATAGAGAGTGTGGAGGTACTGAAAGGGGTGATGGTGGTGGTGATGTAGTTAATGGGTGATAGAGTGCATGTGAGGTGAAGGACGAGAAGAATCTTTTTGTATGTGTCGTCCATGTGCCTAAAAGGAACAGCAATCTGTTGAGGAGGGGAGAATCGATTGGCTGCCTCCGTCCTTATAATATGTATTCTATACTTCATGGACCTCGATTGTCTAATGTAGGGAGGACTCCTTTGCCGCACTGAACTGTGCGACGCGTACATTGATTTTTCTTGGGCTCCATGAGTTCCAATAAGGTTGGTATGGTCTCCATGAATGTCAAATAGAGTGCGGTAAGTGGGTTACACTACAGCTCGCGCCATGCTACCCCCTTGTGGTAAAACGAATGTCAAATGTTGGGGTCTATCTTAGCAACTACAATGGATAAGATAGGGTGTTGTAGGTACTGTACAAATTTAAACACAAGAATCCTAAAGTGTTTAGGAAAATCTTTCCTGAGTGGTTAACTGTGACATCTGGGTCACTGCGACCATCAAACAAATACCAAGCCAATGAAATATTGTATTTCATACTTGGGATCTGTATAAATATGTGTATCTTTTGCACATATCAACTCTTGTTCGATTTCAAGCTCTAAATCGCTTTCTAGAAGGTTATACGCGCGCTGATGCGTAAATATAACCAGTTTAATTCAAGGAATACTCCGGAATAGTGAAATAGACTTAACATACCTTAAATAACCTTTACATAACTTAGAAATAAGTTTTGAAGGCTTTGGTATGGCAAAATCAAGTTAAATCGCTTACAGGGACTAAACTTGACAAACTGCGAAAGTATGCCAATTTTTGGGCACATTTTAAGTTCCCTATACTTTAACTTCATTTTAGAGCTTTGAAATGGAGTTAACGGGCCTTAAACGTGTCGGAAATAGCTCAAAACACTAGCAGGGACCAAATCTGACAATCTGCCAAACTAGGTCCTTGCGCACCGCAACAATGAGAGTGTTACGGTGCGCAAGCAGTCCCCAGACAGCAGAAACTTGGCAGAAACATTGGATCTGGTCCATTCTCCTTATGCACATGGTATTGGGCAATACTAGGGGCTCTAATGGTTTTCAAAAACCACCATCTTGAGGTGTATGGCCAAGATCAAAGCACGGTTTCCAAGAAACGATCTTAACGGCTCTCCGAATCCTATAAATACCCCTTGCCTTCATTTGCCAAAACCCACAAGAATCTTGATTTGAGAAGCTCTAAGTTGAAACCTTTGTTTCATACCTGAGCTACTTGGATCGAGGTTAGCATTCGGGGACCCTTCGTAAGTATTCCTTCGTTCTTTTATTGCTTTTCGAGTCTGAAAGTCAAACTTTGTTTGACTTTCTGCGATGACCAGTTTATGGTCAATACGAAGTTCGTTTGAACTTCGCAACGTGATTGTAATCACGATGGTCATAGTCCCTTGGGACTATGCCTACTGATTACCACGTTGTCTAGGGTCGTAGGGTAAGCAATCTGATAAATCGCTTATACCTTCGAACCCGACCCGTTTGGTCGATCTCTAGGATTCGACCAAATACATTAGGTGACCATAGTATATAGGGAATAACCTTCCGAGGTTATACCTTATGGTCGCTTCGTTTAAGTAGTTATATGATAGGTAGTTTATATGCCTTAGGTAAATTACCAAAATACCCTTTTTCATGTATAATTGGTAATTAAGCATATGTAACCTAAACTTTTGTCACATAACTGATTATGTAACATGTTTAGGCATATAACACTTGTCATAGGGCTAGTTAGACGTCTCGAGTGTGCTTTTGCGCGCACGATGCGTTAAAGTAGCATAAGCTACCTCAATGGGTCGCGATGGGTCGAAAGCACTTAGGTTAGGTTTCATTTAGTATGAAGGCTTTGTTAAACCATGTGACACGAGGCTCTATACTCGTTTGGTTTACGAACCCTCATTCTATCCGACCCTCCGATTTAGGTCCGGTTTATTAACATAGTTACCTATATTAGGTGCCGTTTGATATTCCGTGATCTCTAGCATTGCTTGGTGGTTATCTTAGGACTTCTGAGCAATCTCAAGTGAGTACATAGACCCCTCTTTTACCGTTTTCAAACTGTTTTGGGGTGGAACACATGTGCCTACTTGTTACTTTCGTGCTTTCATGTTTTCACATCATATACTTGCTATGTTCATTAGTACATTTATAGTACATGATTTCAATACATTTTATGCTATGTATGCCCATTGTGTGTATACTTAGTACATCACTTTACAGTACATTTCATGCTATGTACGCCCATTGTGTGCATACTTAGTACATTGTTTTACATTACACTTATGCTATGTATGTCCATTACATGCATACTTAGTACATTGTTTTACATTGCATTTCTGTTGCATATGCTCATCCAGCATATGAACACATTATACTACATTTTGAACCGTTGTAACCGTTTGACTATGTGAACCGTCGTAACCATTTGATTATGTGAACCGTTTGTAACTGTTGAACCGTGTGAACCATTTGTATCCGTTGACATGAATTACATTTGGCAATAGACATTTGACTATACATAAACATTTCTACGATTGTTAAACATTACATCTTGATGGTTTGGTTTGAGTAAGTGATTTAAGTAACGAGGCGTGTGTAATATGATACAAGCATGGTGGATACGCCGCTGGTACTTCCTATATATAAGTGTTTATATGGTATTACATATCGTAGCGTTATTTAAATCATTTCAATTTGAGACATATAACATTTTATACAAATAACATACTTTTCACAAGACATTGTTTTCAATTTGAGACATAATAATACGTAGAAGTGTTAGGCACGAAGTAAACAAAGACAGATTTCCTACTTTGTAGAGTGTTATAGTAACTATCCCGATTATTGTTCTACTAGATAGAGATTTGAACAACTTAGGAATTTCGAATGGGTGGTGATCATGAGCTTGACCCGCAGAGCCCACCAGGATTCCTATGCACTGCAAGTTGTTATTACGTGGGCCCCCATGATAATAAATTGCCTTGCATGGTCACCCTAATGTTCTATCGTTCAAAGCAGGCGATCAGTCCGAGAGGGGACACTACTGTCTTCATACCTTCAACATAGAAGGGACCTTCATGATGGTCCATGTGCTAACCTCCGTTGTCATTACTCGCGAAATGGCACAACGTTAAACGAAGTAGAAATAAAGAGAATTTGTAGCAATAGTAGCTGGAGGGGCACCTTCAAGATGAGTACTTCATCTTCCTGGTCTGGACAATAGTGTCGTCAATCATGATTCGTAAAAGCCACAGGGCCTCACCCCACAAATAGAGTTGTTGTCCAGGGTTGCCTCCCCCGGCTCGTCGTCGTCACTACCGAAGTCAGGCATCTTCCACATTCAAGGGAAGAACAACCATCTTCTACGGCATCAAGCTTAAGGTCTCACTTAGTAACTACATCCGCCATAAGCTCCGCAATAGATGCGAGGTAGATATTCTCACCGCGCAAGTCAAGAACAACAATAGAATTTGAAGTCGAAGGTATTTCATTTTCGGCAAAATATTCCGTACAACATGCATATATATATATATATATCAATAAATAATATCATTACTTATTATATATATATAATTAAACATAGCATATCAAATATAATCATATTGGTCTGCGCGAATCAATCTAGTTCGGCAAGTCTATCCCATATAGACTAAGCCCCAAATAGTGTCCTCGCATTATTTTCTTGAAAAGAGTTTTGTTAGTGGATCTTGGTGTCTTTGTTTATGCAATGAAAAACATTTTTGTTGTTGTAAAAATGTTTTCATGAGAGGATCCTAGTGATTGTAGACTAGACTCGAAAAGGAATCCTAGTTCACTACAATCGACGCTCTGATACCAATCTATCACACCCGTTCATTAGCGGAAGCGCGCGGTGTGAACTTGATTAGTTTTCATTGCATACGATAATAGTAAACAACTACATGATTAAAACATTCGATGTTCATCCATTGACATAATTTAAAATATTACACATCATAAGTTGTTTAAGATACAAACCAATATAAGTTTCAGTTTTACAAAAGGACTAGTTCGACATAAGATCAAAACATAAGGCTTTGCATCCTATCTCATTGAAGATGAGATATTTCAAGGAGATATATGGACCAAACCCTCCAACAGGATGACATCATTAACTTGTAATCCAAAAGCTTCACAGTAAACACCAGCACCAAGATCCCATTAGTTTCCTGAAATACATGTAAGTTTGAAAACATCAACAAAAGTTGAGCGCTTTCATGTGTTTTGAGTGAGTTCCAATTAAACCTTTAAACATGTGCGAGATCTTTTGTAACAAACAGGTATGTATAGCGTCTATGAACAGATCATTAATGTTTTGCAAGGACATTAATATGTGTGGCGACATAGGAAGCACTCAAACCTAGCGAATTTCCTCCGGTCTACCCGGTCAGAACGACAAAAGTACTACATGGGCCACACAAAGACCCAAGAGTGGGGCTCGCTACACCCGATAGATCTACCACTTTTGCCCTCAGTCTTATACAAGATTAATGGCACTTAAGAGAGATTACTATTCGCTCACATGATCTAACAGTTCATTCCCTAGCTAAACCATACCATTGAGACATGTATTCCACCCCGAGAGTTATAAATCCGAAAACAGTTAAGAGAAAATGAGGACATGAACTCACAGCTTTGCGTTCCTGAGAGAGAGATATTCTAGCAACGTTTGTTCCGTAAACGCGAGTCAACCTACAAGGGTTCTAACTCATTAGACACGTCGGTCTTTCCTAGACCTTGTACTCGTCGTTCATCTTGAACGTTTATTATTTTCATTTCGTTTTTGGAACACTTGTGTAATTTAATAGAGTAAATTACGTTTTTGGCCCCTGTGGTTATATCACTTTTACTATATTAGCCCAAAATAAGAATTTTTAACATATCTGCCCCCATGGTCTCTATAACTAACCATTTTGGCCCCTAAGTCTAGATATCATGTGGACCAAAATGGTTAGACTTAGAGGCCAAAATGGTTAGTTATAAAGACCATGGGGGCAGATATGTTAAAAATTCTTATTTTGGGCTAATATAGTAAAAGTGATATAACCACAGGGGCCAAAAACATAATTTACTCAATTTAATAATATGTTGGCATTTGTTTCTGGTATACTTTGATTCGAGATACGTATTAGTGATAAAAGTGTTGAAAATAGTTATTTTTAACGTCGAAATACGTATTAGTGAGAGAGTACACTTCAACAAGTGTATGTGAGTACACCATCATGTACTAGAGTCTTTTATACATATACATATACATATACCGTATGTATACTTGTATTTTTGCGCTTTATACGTGTTCGTATACCGTATTTATACGTGTAAGTATACCGTATTATACGCGTAGGTATACCGTATTATACGTGTAGGTATACTATATTATACGTGTAGGCATACCGTATTTATAATGTACTTTTACATTATATATTTATAAAAATATACATGTATTTTACTTTGGGCTTAGCCCATAATTTATTGTTCTGGGCTTAATCCATATTTTATGGCATTTGGGCCTAGCTCAAGTTCTATAAGTTATTAGGCCTTGCCCATGTTAGTATTGAGTGGGCTTTTATAAGTATTCTTTTTAGGAAATGGGCCTTTGTCCATGTATTTAAGGTATTGGGCTTAGCCCAATATTTATGTTATCCTAAGCCCAAAATTAATTTTAAAAGCCCAAAGTTATATAATTTAGCCCAAGTATTTTTTTATACTTTAAAAAAAAGTGTATTTTATACGTATTATTATACGGTTCAAATATATATATAGTCTTGTTAATACTTATGGTTAAAATTAGTTTCGTTCGGTGTCCGTTCGGCCATGATTCATTGTCCGTTTATTTGTTTTAACCACAATATATGTGGAACCCCATGTCTATAAGTTTGGTGTATTTTCCAAGTGTAGTGTAGTTTTATATTTGGTATGTATTCTTCCTACCACTAATACATATACACATTATACAAGTAACATATACCAAATAGAGTGTTTTAACATATGTAAATATAATTTTCTCAAAAATTATATTTATTGTTTTATTTATAAACTTTACCCACTTTTTTTTTGGGTAAAGGGTTACCCCGGTAAATTTTATAAATCACCAACAAAAAAGAACAGGGTGTGCCAAGACACTGACACACACTACTAGTCTAGACAACGCAAGACTAGAAATCCAACAAATACAACCAACAACCAAACATACAACCAGAACTAAGCACAAAGACTAGACAAAACATTGCCCTAGCTCAAAACAAAGCAAACAAACAAAATAAAGACTCTAGCCCGGATCGCACTCCAAGTTCTTCATCGAGATCTGCCAAGTATCCAAAATTTTCTGGTGCCTCAAATCTCTACCAACTTTGAAACCCATTAGCTTCAGCCGAACCGTACTAATGATGATATGTAGTTGCTGCGATTAGGATTTTACAAACAATCCGCTCTAACTGCCGAGAACTTGCATTCTGTTCCATCCACTGCATAACCGAGAGCCATGTGTTGTTGACACTTCCCATATTAACCATTTTCCATACCGATTCCCAAACTTTAGAAGCGAAGGGCGTTGAAAGAAAAGATGGTCTTTGGAATCTCTATCATAGTTACAAAGAGGACAACACATAAGGATAAGATTAGTAGCACTACCCGCTTCCCATATAGCCATCCTATCTTGCGTCTTTAGCTTGTTGGTAATAACTAACCAAAGATGGAAAGAGTGCCGAGGAATGCATTGACTGAACCAAACCGCATCAGCCCAAGCAATCCTGTCATCCCTGCTACGAATTGTATTCCAAGCTTCCCAAGACCGAAAGTGATGAAGATTACCATCAAGGTCTTTCCAGCGACGCCGATCAGCCATGTCAACTAAAAGCTGAGGAGGAGCAATGTTTATAAGAACCGGAAAAAGATCAAACCAAGCTTGAGGCCACTTCCATTGGCCGTTTTCATTGATAAGCTCCGCAACAGTGGTACTAAGATTAAATCCAGCATTAGCTATAGCACGAGGAGTAATAAAGCGACGAAGAGGACTACAAGCACACCAGTTATCACTCCAAGCATTCGTTTGACAGCCGCTCTGAATAGACGTCCAAACATAATGCCGAATCTGATCACGAATAGCGAGAATTTTCCTCCATGCCCAGCTAGCACTACCACGGTTTTTCACCTCCCAAAAACTAGTGCCTTTTAATTTATTTGAATGAATCCATTGGACCCATAGAGAATGCCGATTATTAATAATACTCAAAACATGAGCTGAAATCAGCGCAATGTTGACATCCTTAACGCTACGGATACCCAAACCACCGTCATCTTTCGGCAAGCAAACACTAGACCAAGCAACCTTCGAACGAACGGTCCCTTGAGCCCCACCATTCCATAGAAAACGACGCATACTCTTTTCAAGCTCTTTCACAATACGGACCAGAAGCATGAAAACAAACGCCCAATATGTGTACATGGACGCCAGAACCGAATTAATCAGCTGGAGTCTTCCTGTAAATGACAAGGATCTAGACATCCAGTTATCAATACGACGATGAACTCGCTCCACAAGGACTTTACAATCTCTATAAGCCAGGCGGGTAGAAATCAAAGGAACACCCAAGTAAAGGGTTACCCCGGTGAATTTTATACCAACCAACAACCAACAAAACACAAGTGAAGGACAGAAAATTCCCCAGTTCTCAATTATGACAGGCCATACAAGACTGGAACAAAAAACAAAAAGACAAGCAACATGCTAAACTAGACAACCAATGCACCTACTAGCACAAACAAAACTAGTTGAAAACTAACGAATCAGCCGCTATCATCATCCGCCACTAGGAGACCGCGTGGTAGACTCCAGTCTTGCAAAACCCGAGCCATCTGGCCTGAACTCTTGAATTTCATAGTCGTCAACTTCATTCGAACCGTAGTCAAAATAACCTGAATCAGCTGGGCCTTACTTCTTTGTTTATTTGTAAAAAGATGCCTATTCCTTTCTTCCCAGACGAAATATGCCGTCGCATTCACCACAAACTTAGCAATCACATGATCGGCCTTCTTAGAGTGCGAGATACCCACCAGGTAATTAAAAATAGCATCCCATTTATTCTGAACCATTCCCATACCAGCTTTATCTCTAACTCCAATCCATATTTGATTCGCATAATCACATTCAAAGAATAAATGCTCATGCGAGTCCGGCCCCGATGTGCATAAAGAGCAACCTAAAAGATTGAAATTAGCATTACCCAAAGCGTTCCATTTACTCATAGTGTCTTGCGTTTTCAGTTTTCTATGAATAAGAAGCCACACCAGAAATGAGTGCCTTGGAATGGCATGCGGAAACCACACCATCTTCGTCCATGACACCTCATTCTGACTTTGTCTAAATTCTTCCCAAACTAAAGCAGTGCTGAAATCCGAATGAACTCCCAACCTCGATCTCCATACAAGCTTATCATGCCGAGTTGAGACTAATACCAAATCTCGCAAGCTAGTCAGCTCCGCAAACTGATTTACCCAGGCAATCGGCCATCGCCATTCACCCTGCACATACACCTCCGCCAACTTCGTATTCATTCTAAATCCTGCATTTGATATACGTCTAGGAGTTCCTGTGTGGGTAAAGTTGCATGATGTGCCTTTGGGGGCATTTACTGAGGATGGATTAAGTTTATTAGCTTCTAAAATAGGTGAACCGAAAATGTTGGATTCGTACACGGCATTGATGTGTGCCGAATCTTGTGGTAGAAGCAGTTTTGCTAGAGCTCTTATTGAGGTGCACGCTGGATCCAAGCTAAAATGAACAGTGAAAGTGGCGGTCCCAGGTTTGGGTGGATGTGGGTTTTCGATGGCTGAGGTGAAAGTAGAATATGATTGGGAGCCGCTTAGGTGTGATACGTGTTGTGTTTTTGGGCATGAGAGTAACCTATGCCCGAAGAATCTGAAGACGGTAGTGGAGGATGGAGCCAAGAGTGATGTGGATAGTTTCAGGGAGTTTAAAGGCAAGAATAAGAAAGGTGGTCAGCAAGGGTTTCAGGTGAATAACAAAAAGCCGAAGAAGGTTTATAGGCCGATAACTAAAGCAAATATCCAATCGGATAAAGCTTCTTCGTCCACTAGTCAGGTAAAAATGTCTAATCCGTTCGATGTGTTACAAGATGAGGAGGTGGTCAATAGAATGGATGAACCAAGTGCTATTCCGATGAAACAAGGGAAGCCTATCAATAAGGGAAGTAAGGGTTCTAAGGATCAGATTATTATAGATGATATAGGAGTGGATGACCTGTTAGATGAGATTCCGAAGTTTATGGGTAGGAAGATTGATGGTAATAAATCTGAGGGTGCAAGCACACCCGGTAACGGGGTTTCTAATGGGTAGCATCGGCGCTTGGAATATTAGGGGGTTGAACCGCTCTCTTAAGCAAAAGGAGGTTCGTCAGGTAATTTCTGATAATCATGTGCATGTATGTGCTATTATGGAAACTCACGTGGATGCTTCGAATGTGTCGGATGTTTGCAAAAAAGTTTGTAGTAACTGGAAATGGGCCACTAATGCTAGTTGTTGTTCTAGAGGGACGCGAATAATGGTGGGTTGGGATGAAAATACTGTGGATGTTATGATTCTTGCTCAAACGAATCAGGTGGTTCATACGCAGATTGTGTTCAAGCTTGATAAAAAGTCGTTGTTTTGCTCTTTCGTGTATGCGGAAAATCATTACAAGGATAGAAGGGATTTATGGAAGGACCTTTGTCTACACCACTCGTTTATGCGGAATAAACCGTGGGCCATTATGGGTGATTTTAATGATACGTTGGAGTTGGACGATACGCTAACGGGAACCTCTATGAGTAGTATTAGCACAAGGGAATTCAAGGAATGTGTGAATGCTATTGATTTGTTTGATGTCAATAGCTCGGGTTTTCATTACACTTGGACGAACAAACAAAAAATTGGGAATGCAATCTTTAAAAAGATAGATCGTATTCTAGGGAATGTGCAACTTATTGATGTTTTTAAAGATGCGGCGGGTTGTTTTTTGCCATATCGGGTTTCTGATCATACGCCATGCATTCTTGTTCTTTCGAATGTGGAACGCCATAAACCGAAGCCTTTTAAGTTTGTAAACTTAATTGCGGAGAAGAGTCGGTTTTGTGATGAGGTTACTCGGGTGTGGGAAACAGATTTTTCGGGATATGCTATGTTTAAGGTGGTAAAGAAACTTAGGCCCTTAAAGGGCCCTCTTCGTAAACTCATGTTTGATCAAGGAAATTTGCATGACAAGGTTAAAAATACAAGGAAGCTTGTGGAGGAGTGCCAGCTCGAGTTGGATAGGAGCCCGGGTAATGGCGAGTTAATGACTAAACTTGATAGTGCGCTTAGCGTGTATAAAGGGGCTGTTCGGGATGAAGCGTTATTTCTTCAACAGAAATCTAAGGTGGACTGGCTGTCTTTGGGAGATTCGAATACTAGGTATTTTCATAATGTGGTGAAAGCAAAGAATCATCGGAGTCGTATTTTTTCCATTCGGGATTCGACCGGTCAGATGTTTGAAGGTAATGATGTTCCTCCGATTTTGGTGGACCATTATTCGAGGTTCTTCGGTTCTGAAGTGGAGACTCTGGCGCAGCCTACTCCTGATTTATTTGTTCACAGGTTGTCGGATGCTAAGGCTCAAAATATGGCTCGTCAGGTTTCGGATGATGAGATTAAAGAAGCGATGTTCTCTATTTCGGGGAATAAAGCCCCGGGGCCCGATGGATACACGACTATTTTCTTTAAAAGATCATGGGATATTGTAGGTCAGGAGGTATGCAAAGCGATTCAGGATTTTTTCTCAATGGGAAATTACTTCAGCAACTGAACCATACTGTTATTTCTTTAATCCCTAAGGTATCTACGCCTACTTTAATTACAGATTATAGACCGATTTCTTGTTGCAATACGCTCTATAAATGCATAAGTAAGATTATTTCTAACCGTATTAAAGAAGGGTTAGGGGATATTGTGAGCATTAATCAGTCTGCTTTTGTTCCGGGTAGAAGAATTTCAGATAATATCCTGTTAACTCAGGAACTTATGCACAATTACCATCGGAATATTGGGCCACCTAGATGCGCGTTTAAGGTGGATATTCAGAAAACCTATGACACGGTTGAATGGAAATTCCTAGAGACTATTTTAGTGGGCTTTGGTTTCCACCCGAAAATGGTTATGTGGATCATGGCTTGTGTTACTTCTACAACGTATGGATATTATTCCAAAGTAATGCTCTCTCTCTAGCTGGCGATTTTCCTCATCCCTGAATCCTTGATTTCTTCAAAATTTTGATGTATAACAGTCCGTGATCAGTGTTTGATTTATCAAACAACTGTAACGAACTCGTTAGCATCTTCTGATCGGTTCAATCTTGGATTTTGTTCTTCATCGCCGGCCTTAGTCTAATAATCAGATCTGATTGAATAGAGTTTTGGGTCTTTCGGTCCTACTGGTGAGGCAGTAACCTTGATTGATCGGACTCGCTATTTGATTTCGTGATGATTTTTGGATTAGGGTTTTTGCTAGATTAGGGTTTCTCTTTCTATTCTTGGTCCGGCTAGTTATCAGGTTTTCATGCATGGTCGTTTGCTGATTTGTTCTTGGAGAGAGTTGAGTTTCTTTAGCATGGATGAACGTAAGAAATCGGAGGGGGATGTGCATGCTGGTCGTAACAAGCCGCCATTCACGTCTTCTTCGTTTCAGGGTTTGGCTTCACGAGTGGTAGACATCGAAGGGAAAACCTTAATGCCTCGGAGGGGTTTTGTTTCTTCTGTTAATCTTGAGCCGGGGAAGTTTAATGTAATCGATGAACTGACCAAGATTACTATTCCTGTGTCGGAGAATATAGTCCAGCCTGAGCAAAAGAATGGTGGTACTGCGTATATGGAGAGTGTGTTCCAACAGGAGGGGGATAAGGGTAGTAAGCCTTCTTCATATACTGAATCGGTTTTTAATGCTACTTGTAACCTTTGTCTTATGCTGAAACTGTGGTGACTAAGAACTCTAAAAAGGTGAATTTTCGTAATCTCACCAGTAACACAAAATATGAAGGCTGTGATGTGGTTTTGCCTCGAGAATCCATTAGACAAGTTCAACAGAAGTTAGCTAATACTTTATATGGATACTTCTTGGGAGACCGTATTGCATACCCGGTTGTGGAGTATTTTGTAAGGAATAATTGGAAAAAGTTTGGTCTGCAAAAAACCATGATGAATGCCAATGGATTCTTTTTTTTCAAATTTGAAAACCAAGAAGGTATGCTGAATGTTTTGAAGGAGGGTCCCTGGATCATTAGATCACAACCTATGTTTCTTCAAGAGTGGAATCCTAATGTTAAACTGGAAAAGAAGGAAGTAAAGAAGATCCCATAGCAGCCTACACGGAAGATGGTTTGAGCATTATAGCGACTGCAATTGGGAATCCGATGATGTTGGACTCGTTCACCACTTCAATGTGTTTGGAAGCTTGGGGCCGGAGTAGTTATGCTCGAGCATTGATTGAAATCTCAGCTGATTCTGATTTCAAAGAAGAAATTACTATGGCCGTTCCGAATCTAGATGGGGAGGGGTTCCTTAAAGAAACCATGTATGTGGAATATGAATGGATTCCATACCGATGCAAACACTGTTGTGTGTTTGGCCATTCGGATGACTCATGTCCGAGACAAATAAAAGCAACCACAAAATCCAAGGTTATGGGGGAGGATGGATACACACAAGTTCAAAAACGTAAAGCAGCAAAAAGATCTGGATTCCCGGTATCAAAACAAAAATTGGAGTATAGGCCGAAGGTTCAACATCTAGATCCAGGTCCGAGTAATACCAAGAAGGAAGATTTCAATAGACAGCCGAAAATACAAATAAAAAATTCTTTTGATGCACTGATAAATGCGCCTAATGAGGAAGTTAGTGTGATCAATAATGAAAAAAAAACTCAGAACCGGGTTCGTGACAATACGGATTCGGAGGTTGTGGAAGTATACAACGAGACATCAAACTTTATGACTGCAAACACCATATCAGGGGCAAGTACTCCTGCTGTCCATAGTTCAAATGGTTAGTATGGCCTCATGGAATATTAGGGGGTTGAACCGCCCGCTAAAACAAAAGGAGGTTCGCCATTTTGTTAACGAAAATAGTCTAAGTTTCTGTGCTATTCTGGAGTCGCATGTGGATGTATCAGTGCTGTTTAAAGTGTGTAAGAACATCTTTAAGAACTGGGAATGGACGTCGAATGGAGCTCAATGTTCTAAAGGTACGCGGATTATTATCGGATGGGATTCTAAAGTTCTAGATGTTATGGTAGTGGCACAAACTGACCAGGTAATTCATACAAAAGTTGTGTTTAAGAAAGAAAAAAAGATATTGTTTTGTTCTGTCGTTTACGCAGACAATTACTATATGAACCGAAGGTACTTGTGGGGAAGCTTAGTGTATCATAAAAACTGTGTTAAAGATGACCCATGGGTGGCTATGGGAGACTTTAATGGTGCTTTAAAAATTGAAGACAGTAGTGCCGGTCCGTCTGCTATTAATGTGGGGATGAGGGATTTCAAGGAATGTATTGATATGATCGAGTTATTTGATGTTAATAGTTCTGGGTTCCATTACACTTGGAACCAAAAACCGAAGGTGGGAACAGGTTTGTTAAAGAAAACTGATAGAATTCTGGGCAATGTGGCCTTCACGGATGCATTTCCTTCGGCTATGGCTGTGTTTTTTCCGCCCAGAATCTCTGATCACACTCCTTGTATGCTGAAGTTTCCCTCCATGAACCGATGTAAACCACAACCGTTTAAATTTGCTAACTTTCTAGTTCATAAACCGGGTTTTATGCAGCTGATCAAAGATAACTGGGAGATCCAAGTTGATGGGGTAAAACAATTTCAAGTTGCTAAGAAGTTGAAGATGCTTAAATCTCCTATCCGAGCTCTATTTCACAGCCAAGGCAATCTTCATAAGAAAGTGATAGAGCTCCGTTGTAAGCTAGATGATATCCAAAAAGCTATTGATGTAAACCCGTTCGATTCTCAGCTTAGGGAAGAGGAGGGTAAGTGCAGTCAAGCGTTTCAAGAAGCAAGCTTAGATGAAGAGAGATTTTTAAAACAAAAATCTAAAGTTAAATGGTTAGCGGAAGGTGATTTTAATACGGCTTTTTTTCACTCCTCTCTTAAGTGTCGAAACCATCATAGCCATATTAATATGATAAAGGATACCAAAGGCAACCTATTTGAGAGTGGCCAAGTCCCGACAGCGTTTGTTAAACATTTTGAACAATTTTTGGGCAATGAGGAGGATATGGTTTTACAGCCATCTCCGGAGTTATTTACTCATACTCTGGGGGATGCTGTTGCTATTCACATGATTCGTCCCATTCTTCCCGATGAGATTAAAAAAGTAATTTTTTCGATTGGGGAGAACAAGGCTCCGGGGCCGGATGGATATACGTCGGCCTTTTATAAGCATGCATGGAGTATTATTGGGGAAGATGTTACTAGGGCGGTTCAAGATTTTTTTGTTAAAGGGAAGTTGCTTCAAGAGATGAACCACACTATAATTGCTTTGGTCCCAAAGGTTACTACTCCAACTTTTGTCATGGAATATAGACCGATTGCATGTTGTAATGTTTTGTATAAGTGCATTACAAAAATCATAGCTGACCGTATAAAGGATTCCTTGGGGAGTATTGTGAGTATTAACCAGTCAGCCTTCATTCCTGGACGCAGAATTTCGGATAATATTTTATTGACTCAAGAGTTAATGCACAACTATCATAAGAAAGTAGGTCCTCCTAGATGTGCTTTTAAAGTTGATATCCAAAAAGCTTATGATACTGTAAATTGGCAATTTCTTGAAAGGATTCTTCATGGGTTTGGGTTTCATCCGATGATGATTCAGTGGATAATGCTGTGTGTCTCAACTTCATCTTTCTCTATTGCGGTCAATGGCAATCTGCATGGTTATTTTAAAGGTAAACGGGGATTGAGGCAAGGAGATCCATTATCTCCGTATTTATTTACGTTAGTCATGGAAGTTCTTACTCTCAGTCTTCAACAAATGGTTAGCATTGATACCTCTTTCCGTTTTCATAATAAGTGTGATAAACAGAGGATAGTCAATTTGTGCTTTGCTGATGATCTATTTCTTTTTGCTCAGGGTGATAGTAATTCAGTCAAATGCATTATGGATTCGTTGAATGCCTTTTCTAAGATGTCTGGTTTGAAGCCGAATATTTCTAAGAGTATTGTGTATTTTTGTAATGTTCCGGACCATATTAAAGTGTTGGTTCTAAACCTTATGCCTTTCATGGAAGGTTCTCTTCCGGTAAGGTATCTAGGTGTCCCTTTGATTACTTCTCGGCTGAAATATGCAGATTGTAGTATTCTCCTGGAATGTTTAAATGACAGAATTTCTAGCTGGAAGAACAGATTGCTTTCTTTTGCTGGTAGGCTTCAGCTCGTCATCTCTGTCCTCTCGGCTCTTCATATATATTGGGCCTCTGTATTCATTTTGCCAGGCAGAGTTATCAAGGAGCTTGAAGCTATTATGAGGGGCTTTCTTTGGTGCCAAAGGCCTATGTAGAAAGGTAAAGCAAAAGTGTCTTGGAAGGCAGTGTGCGTCCCTAAAAACGAAGGGGGCCTTGGTATTAGAAGAATTGGGGAGATGAATAATGCTCTTATGGCAGCTAATGCTTGGAGTATTATTGTCAAAAGGGAATCCCTTTGGGTCGCTTGGATTCATACGTATCGCTTAAAGGGGAGGAATTTTTGGGACTGCTGTGTCCCAAGCAATTGCACATGGAGCTGGAGAAAAATTCTTAAAGTGCGGCCCATTATCCAGCCATTTATTTGGGCAAAGCTTGGAAATGGTAAAAGCATTTCGGCTTGGTTTGATACTTAGAGTGGGGTGGGTCCTCTAAACAACTTTCTTTCTTATCGTACCATCTCTAATGGTGGTTTTAATCTGATGACGAAAGTGAAAGATATTTGGGAAAATGGAAGGTGGTTATTACCTGCGGCCTGGTACAACCTCTATCCGGTCCTTAATCACATCACTCAATTGCAGGTGACGGACCATGTAGAAGATAATGTTAGGACCGGTTTTGACTCCGAAACGATTGCGAACCGACTCGTGTAACGTGCGGAATCCGTACACGAACGTGACCGAACACACGAACGTACTCAATCTGTGATTCTATAAAACATATGAAAGATACAAGCACCTCGAATCACCTTTTGCCTTTCTCTTTCTACTTTCTCTCTCTAGTTTCTCTCTCTAACACTAAAGCTCTTCAAGTCTCCAAAATGGCAAAAGTTACAAAAGTTTCTAAAACTAACCCTTAGGTTCCTATTTATAGGCAAAGGATATAAGGAGACTCTCCTTATTTACAATTATGCCACCTTGCCTTTTAGTAACTAGATATTACAATATTTTTTTTGGGTAAAGGGTTACCCCGGTGATTTTACAATATAAGGCTAGAGTAAAACTGTTTCAGCTACGGTTTGAGATGACGGAGGCGATAGACATAAATGCACTAACACATAAGTTCTTTTGGAAGATGAATGACTTGTGACTTTTCAACATCAACTGTGTGGCAAGCTATTCGAACAGTTGATGGGGAAGTTAACTGGATGGAAATTATTTGGTTCTCTCAATGCATCCCAAAGCATGCATTTCTTATGTGGTTGATAATGAGAAAGAAACTCCAAACTCAAGATAAAATTATGCAATGGGGAGGGGCCAGGAGAAACAACATGAACATGATGTGCTGCCTTTTATGCTATGAGAATTTTGACTCTCATGATCACTTGTTCTTCTCATGTAAGTACTCGGCTGAGGTATGGTATAATGTAGTCTCATTCTCGGATATGGGTAATGTTAAGCCGATTTGGGAGGAGGTCATAAACTGGATGCTTGCTAGACGTGCATGGAAGAAAGTTTATAGTATTTTGGATCGGTTGATTGTTGCTGCCACAGCTTACAATATATGGCGTGAACGGAACAATAGGTTGTTCCGAAATTGTACTCGTCCTCCTGATCAGTTGGCAAAGGAAATTATATCCAATGTTAGATATATAAGCTCATGGGTCTTAAATTCAAGAACACAAGCCAAGTGCGAAGGATTCTGGTGAAGTGGGGCATTCATGAGGATGTTATGCTGGATCAATGTAATAGAGTCACGTAGAGATGGTTTGGCTGTTATCTAGTTGATAGACTAGGTTGTTTCGTTTTTTTTTGTTTGAGCTTTTTGCTTGGTTTTGTGTTTTCCATAGCTTGGGGTATGCCCCATCTATGATCTAGTGTGATACTCTGTCTCACTACATGTGCTTTTTTGGTTGTTTATAAAATCACCAGGGTAACCCTTTACCCAAAAAAAATACTTCTACAACGTTTTCGGTTGCGATGAACGGGAACCTCTATGGCTACTTTAAAGGTAAGCGTGGGCTAAGACAGGGTGATCCAATGTCCCCTTATCTCTTTACCTTGGTGATGGAGATTTTGACTTTGATTTTACAGAAGTAGGTGTCGATTTCATCGGAGTTTCGATTTCATAATAAATGTGAAAAACAAAGAATTGTCAATCTATGCTTTGCAGATGACCTGTTTCTGTTTGCTAGGGGGGATCCGAAATCGGCAAAAGTTATTATGGATTCTCTTAACACTTTTAAAAACATGTCAGGGCTCATGCCTAGTCTGTTGAAGAGTACTGTATTTTTTGGCAATGTGGTGGATTCAGCTAAAGCTCGTATTCTAAAGATTATGCCGTTTGAGGAAGGGGTTTTGCCTGTTAAGTATTTAGGGGTTCCGCTTATATCTACTCGGCTTAATTACAAAGATTGTAAATGTCTGGTGGAGAAAATGGAAGTTCGAATTAC
The DNA here is from genome assembly GCA_030545235.1 of Helianthus tuberosus. Taxonomy (NCBI): domain Eukaryota; kingdom Viridiplantae; phylum Streptophyta; class Magnoliopsida; order Asterales; family Asteraceae; genus Helianthus; species Helianthus tuberosus. The sequence goes on from JARYGA010036193.1 coordinate 55,020, forward strand.
TGACTGGAAAGCTAAGTGTTTATCTTTCGCTGGTAGATTGCAGTTGATCAGGTCGGTTTTGTCTTCTGTGCATGTTTATTGGGCATCGGTTTTTATTCTTCCAAAACGTATTATACACGAATTGGAGGAATGAATGCGTATGTTTTTATGGACTCAAGGGAATAGAATCAAAGGTAAGGCGAAGGTAAATTGGAAAGCTGTTTGTTTACCGAAAGCCGAAGGTGGGTTGGGTATACGTAGGGTTGGTGATATGAATAAGGCCCTTATGGTTACGCACATATGGAGTCTGCTTACTAACCGAGAGTCGCTATGGGTGAAGTGGATACATTCTTATCGTATCCGAGGTAGGAATTTTTGGGATGTGCCGATTAAAAACAATATAACTTGGTGTTGGCGAAAGATGTTAAATCTGAGACCTAGTATTCGGGATCCTATGTGGGTTAAGTTGGGCGATGGTTCAAACACAAGTGTTTGGTTTGATAAATGGGATGCGGTATGCCCGATTAGGAGTATTATTACGCCTAGAAGCATAGCGAATGCAGGGTTTAGCATGAATGATCGGGTTGCTGATGTGTTTAGAAATGGAGAATGGATTTGGCCAGGGTCTTGGGTTACTCGTTTTCCGATGCTGATTAATTTACAAAAGCCGGTTCTAGTGCTGTTTAAACAAGATAAGCTGGTATGGTTTACTTTTAGTGGTCGAGACATGGAGTTTTGTACATCGACGGCTTGGGAGGACTTGCGGAATTCTCAACAAGGGGTGCATTGGTCGAGTTTGGTTTGGTTCCCTCAGGCTATTCCTCGGCATGCCTTTCTTGTGTGGCTTCTTGTGCTTAAAAAGTTGAAGACTCAAGATGTGATGAGTAGATGGAATTCGGGTAATGCTAACTTGAACTTGTTATGTTGCTCTTTATGTACAAGGGGTCCTGATTCGCACGAGCATCTGTTTTTTGAATGTGACGTCGCTAAGCAAGTTTGGTATGGAGTTCGTGTTAAAGCGGGTATGGATAGGATTCAGTGTACATGGACTGATATCTTTGAATATTTGGTGGGCATGGCAAAGTCTAACATGGCCGAACACATTATTGCGAAACTTGTATTTTTTTTTTGGGTAAAGGGTTACCCCGGTTAAATTTCATTCAACAACCAAAAAAACAAGTGAGGGATAGTGTACCACCTCATTTCTCTAGAATGACAGGCCATTGCGAAACTTGTAGTTGGCGCAACAACTTACTTTGTTTGGGAGGAGCGTAACCGAAGGCTTTTCATCGACAAGAGAAGAAATAAAGACCAGCTGATAGAGATTGTGTTATCCACGGTTAGAATGAAACTTCACACGATGAGGTTCAAGAATTCCATACACACGACTAGAGTGATGCAGGAGTGGAGTCTTCCGAGAGGACTCTTAGTGGCGGATGATGATTGTGGCTAAGTCTAGTGTCTTGTTTTGAGTTGATAGTGTTCGAGTTAATGGTGCGTTTGTTTAGCGTCTACTGTTTGTTTCACGCGTGTTTACTCTTGTATGGCATGTCATACATGAGAACAAGAGGCAGTTAGTCTTTTTTGGGTAAAGGGTTACCCCGGTAAATTTTATAAATCAACCAAATAAGTACAAGGGTGTGTCAGAGTGAACACACCAACTAGACTTGGCATTCCAAGACTAGGAACCAAACAAGAAAAAACAACCAGAAAGTTAACATGCAAAAGCAACAACCAAAAACAAGAGGCAGTTAGTCTTCACTTGGTTTATTTGTTTGGTTGGTAATAAAATTTAACCGGGGTAACCCTTTACCCAAAAAAAAGTACTAATCGGACAAACGCCATCCCATTTATCAAACCAACCAGCGGTTTTGTGCCATCTCCCACTTTTGTCCATATATGATCACGAATCAGGGGCCTAAGACTTAACAACTTTCGCCAGCTCCATGAAATATTACTCTTTACAGGAATATCCCAAAAATTTCTATCCTGAATACGATATGAGTGCACCCATTTAACCCATAAGGACTCACGATGTGAAAGCAAACTCCAAATATGAGCAGCCACAAGAGCATTATTCATGTCTGCCACCCGCCGAATACCCAATCCTCCTTCAGTTTTCGGCATACACACCGATTACCATTTTACCTTCGCTTTACTTTTGATATTATTTCCTTGCGACCACAAGAACATCCGCATCCTCTTCTCAAGCTCATGAATAATGCGTTTCGGTAAAATAAATACCGACGCCCAGTAGATATGCATAGAGGATAAAATTGATTTTATAAGTTGCAACCTACCTGCGATAAGCACTTGGTCTTCCAATTCGTAATTCTAGCATCCATGTTTTCCACAAGTTTTTTGTAGTCTTTGTAGTGAAGCCGAGAAGAAATTAAGGGCACACCAAGATATCTAACTGGTAACACCCCCTCATCGAAAGGCATAATTGTTAGAATCCGAGCTTTAACCGAATCCACGACATTTCCAAAAAATACAGTGCTTTTCGTCATGCTAGGGACAAGACCAGACATATTCTTAAAAACATTAAGGGAATCCAAGATGACATTAGCCGAACTGTTATCCCCTCTAGTAAAAAGAAACAGGTAGTCCGCGAAACATAAATTTATAATTCTTTGCTTTTGACATCTGTTATGATACCTGATTTCCGATGAGATCGAAACCTGGCGTTGTAAGATCAAGGTAAGCACCTCCATAACCAACGTAAAAAGGTATGGGGACATTGGATCACCCTGTCGCAGCCCCCGCTTACCTTTAAAGTACCCATACAGATTTCCATTAATTGCCAAAGAGAACGATGTAGAGGAAACACAAGCCATAACCCATTTAACCATCATTAGATGAAAGCCGAACCCCTTCAGCGTATTCTCTAAGAATCCGCACTCAACCGTATCATAAGCCTTCTGAATATCTACTTTTAAAGCATATCTAGGAGGCCCTACGTTTTGATGGTAATTAAGCATTAATTCCGGAGTTAAAAGAATATTATCCGATATTCTTTTCCCAGGAACAAAAGCCAACTGATATCTAACCACATCACCCAAACCTTCTTTAATCCGGTTAGATATTATCTTGCTGATACGCTTATATAAAGTGTTACAGCAAGAAATCGGTCTATAGTCCGTAATTAAATCTGGGGTTGCCACCTTAGGGATTAGCGAAATCACCGTGTGGTTCAGCTGTTGAAGAAGATGGCCATTAGTAAAGAAATCCTTTATAGCACGACAAACATCCAAGCCGACAATATGCCATGATTTCTTGAAGAAAGTGGACGTATAACCATCCGGGCCTGGCGCCTTGTTGCCCGCTATGGAGAACATAGCAGTTTTGATCTCCTCATCAGTAACCTGTTGGATCATGTTAGCCGCTTTTTCAGTAGACAACACATTACGAAAAAAGCTCCGGAGATGGTTGGACACTAGTGTTTCCTTCCATGCCAAAAAAATTCGTATAGTGATTGACCATAACATGAGGAACCGAGCCACCCGCATGCAAAGAACACGACGCATCCCGAATAGAAAAAATCCTGCTTCGATGATTCTTAGCTTTAACTACATTGTGAAAATACTTTGTATTAGTATCACCAAGCGCAAGCCAGTCAACCTTAGACTTTTGTTGTAAAAACGACGCTTCATCATGTACCGCCTCCTTATAAGTCTGCAATAAACGGGCTTGTTGGTTCATTAACTCTTGGTCCAGCGGCTTCTTATCTAACTCCAACTGACATTGATCTAGACACAACCTAACAAGTTTCACCTTTTCAAGCAGATTCCCTTGTTGGTACATAAGCTTACGTAACGGAGATTTCAATAACCTTAGTTTCTTGACCACTTGGAACATAGCATAACCACTAACTTTAGTATCCCAAACCCGCTTTACCTCCTCCAGAAAACCACTTTTATCAGCAATGAAGTTGACAAACTTAAACGGCTTCGGTTTATCCCTTTTAACACTCGACAAAACAAGAACACATGGGGTATGGTCCGATACACGATACGGATAAAAACATGCATAAGCAGCAGGAAATTCATCAATAAAGTTCGTATTCCCCATCACCCGGTCTAACTTTTTTACTACGGCATTCCCTTTTTTCTGTTTGTTCGACCAAGTATACTGTAACCCGGTGCTGCTAATATCAAAAACATCAATCTGGTTCACACACTCCTTAAATTCCCTGGTTCCCAAATTACTAGATGAGGACCCCGTAAGCGTATCCTCTAGGAACAGGGTAGAATTGAAGTCACCCAATATAACCCATGGTTTAGATTGCATAAACGAGTGGTGATAACACAAATCCTTCCACAATTCTCGACGATGCATGTTTCAGATTGAGCAAGAATCATGACATCTACCATTTGAGCGTCCCAACCCAACATTATACGAGTTCCTTTAGAGGAACAACTAGTATTCGTGGCCCAACTCCAAGAACGACACACTTTCTTACAAATATCAGGCACGTTAGACGCTTCCACATGAGTCTCCATAATGGCACAAACCTGCACATTCTTCTCCAACACCATTTGACGAACCTCCTTCTGTTTAAGGGAGCGGTTCAACCCCCTAATATTCCAAGCAGCAAGCAGTTCATCAACCTCGACATCATCCACAATAATCTCCTCCCTATTCTTCATGCTTCCTTTCAGGATTCCCTTCGGCTTAGGGGTGTCATCCTTAACAGGTTCCGTTAATTTCTCCCCGATATCCTCATTCAAAACATCAAACGGATTAGATATAGGAACTTGCGAAGCAGAAGTAGAAGCCTCAGCAGACTTGGTCTTTACAACCGGTCGATAAACTAACTTTGGCTTTTGGTTCTTCATAGGAAAACCTTGCTGGGTCAACTTCTTATTTTTCCCTTTGTTGTCTTGGAACCCTTCCTTGTTCATATTAGACTCATTCAAAGGAGGTTTTGGTTTTTTAGGACAAGCATTGTCATCATGACCAAACACACAACATGCCGAACATCTCAGCGGCTCCCAATCATATTCAACTTTAACCTCGACCTTCGAGAAACCATTACCTTCCAGCGATGGAACAACAACCATAACACTCCTTTTAAGGTCTGAAGCCGCATTCACTTCAATCAGCGCCCTAGCGAAACTACTCCTACCCCACGATTCAGCACACATAGAAGCCGTATAAGGGTCCACCATCTTAGGAACACCTATTTTTGATGCTAGCATACTCAATCCATCCTCAGTAAATGCCGCCAATGGAACATCATGCATTTTAACCCAAACCGGGATCTCAGTAATCTCCTCTTTCGTTAATGTGGCTGAAGGATTCCATTCTTTCAAAATTATAGGGACATTACGTATCATCCATGGACCATCTTCCAATAGTTGTTCCATTCCCTTCTTCGATTTGAATTTGAAAAAGAAAAAACCCTTAGCATTCATCATCAGTCTTGCTAAACCATACTTAGCCCAATTATTCTTAATAAAGTAATCGACGACAGGAAATTCAAGTCTCTTTCCCAAGAAGTACCCATAAAGTGTGTTCGCAAATCTGTCTTGCACCTCTTTGACCGATGCCACAGGAATGACCACATCCACCCCTTCCATGTTCTCCTTAGCCTCCATCATCCTAAAGTTTATCTTAGGTCCCTCTTTCCGAGTCTGGACTACCCTATCAAAAGTCATAGGTTTGGTGTTATCACTTACCTCATCCATCAGCACATCCTCATTCATACTGTTATCATGAAATAAGCCGGGCCTTCCGCCTTTATAATCCAAGTTCACAGGTTTCGATATAGCAGCCAGTCCATCGATCACTGATACATTGTTCGTGGAATACATGCCTCTCCTCGGCATCAGTGGATTGCCCTCAATATTAGTCACTCGTAGTCCAATTCCGCGCACAGGAACTGTTCCCGGAGTAGTTTCCGTCTCCTCATTCGTATTAGGGTTTTGTGCTCCATCAGATTTATTCATGTTGTCTACTATGTTACTCAACTTAGGATATCCATCCGAATCAGAATTGCCAACTCTCTCCTTCATCACGTCAACCAGTCTACCATGCACCAGAAATCACGTCGAACCAGCAAGCCAAGAACAGAAGAAAAAACCCCAACTCCAACAACCCTAGAATCAATCTTATGCGATTCTCTCTCCTAGGCGATTCTGGCGATTTCTGTGTTCTTCATGAAACCCTAGCTTTTTCTTTGTGATCTTTTGTATAAAATTCTGTTATTAGAGGTTTGATTCATCAAACATCTAGTACGAACTAGTTAGAAATAGTGATCGATTTGAAACTAGGGTTCCTGATTTGTTTTTTTTTCTAATCGCCGAATCCTGATTTATTATATTGGCTGTTATTGATTGCGGTTAACTGAGTTTAATTTAGCTAGATTGATACGCCTTTCTAATCAACTTTACCCACTTTTATGTTATAAAAATATCTTTTTGAGTTTATAAAAACTCTTGGGTGGTTAAGACTTAACCATCGTCATTAGGGTTTGTATAATCATGATTAGGGTCATTAATCATAATTAAGTTTACTAATTACGATCACCCACGTTAATCACCCCGTTAATCTCTTTTTAATCGTGATTAATATTTTAGAAAAATTTCTCCATAGTTTCCCCTAAACTATGGCGTTTCCCCACGTTTTAAAACGCGTTTTTAAGCATGTTTAGCACCCTTAATCATGATCAATTCAAACCAAGTTCCATTTTATCAATTTTACATGAACACTACACTTAAACATCTTCATGCTCCACGAACTTTACATATATATTTTCCTACCATACTTTTTATTAAAAACTATGACACCTTTAGGTCTTTTAACAAGATTATTTAAACCATCATTTTTATCCTACTTATAACCTTGATCTTTTATTTAAACAACTTGTTTAACTCACTTTTCATGACTATTATAGTTTAAATCATGGTTTTTAATCTTTAAAAAAGTTACATTTGAAATAAATCATCTTCATGTTGTAGTAAAGTTCATGGCTCATAAGAATGATGATCTTGTTTAGATTTAAACATAAAGATGTTTAAATCTTTATTTTTGTTCTTAATCATACAAGATCATCCATGTAAATAACTTATTTTAACAAGATCTACATATGTAAAGCATTATCTAGCACATAATCAACATAATCCACATAATATACACCATATTTAGTAGACTTTTATGGTGGGGTTAGGGTTTTAATCTTTGATTTTTGTTTTATTCAAGATGATCAACATACTTTATATATTCTAAAAAGCTTAAAAAGTATGGAATGATGTCTTACAACTTTGCAAGTATCTAGTAGATGAAGATGATAAAGGTGTAAAGCTCCAAAATGATCCCTAATGCTCCTCCATGGTTGCTACACTCTTGAATCACCTTAGAAGAGGCTTTAGATGCTTAAAATGAAGTGTTTGAAAATTGAGAATGGAAAGTTAAAAGGGGTGTTTGGGATCCGTAGATGAGAGAGGGACAAGGAGGTATGATGTGTTTTTTCTTTTTTTTTTAAATGTGGAAGATGATGAGGGAATGGTGGTGTTAGATGATTATATTCTTGCAAGTAATGGTTAAGTCAAAAAAAATATCTTGCACCATGCTTCACCAAAGATTTTTTTACTATCACCTCAAGTGTGTAGGGTGGCTTGTGGGACCACCCCATGATCGATTTTTGGGAGGTAAGTTGTAGGAGTTTTTTTCTTTAAACATATGCATACATATATGTATTAATATGTTATATTAATACATTATTAGTTAAAGCAACTGATGGAGTGGTAGAGTGTTTGTTTTGTTACGGGTGTGACCCGGGTTCGAGTCCCACGTCCACCATTCTTTTGTTTCTTTTTAAAAACCAAGTTTTACCCAAAAAAAAATATGTTATATTAGATATTTAGGTAATTAATTTAGTTAGGGTAATTAGGGTGTTAATGATAGTTTAGGGTTTTAAATAAAGTCTAATTAGTTTACTAGTTTAGTGGGTATTGGTTTTGGATGGTAAAAATGCCACTAGTTCGCTCGTCGGTTCGATATCGGGTGTTATATAAAAAGTGTTATATCATACCGGGAGCGATGGTTCTATTTTACCATCGATGCTATGGCATTTATTTAAGGCGTTTATGACGGCAAAATATCGCTAACTAGTTCGCTAGCATTTTAGTTTAGGAGATTGGATGGTAGGAATATAATTTATTCGCCTATCGGCTCGAACTTGGACAATGTGTGAAAGTTGCGGCGTAGCACCGGGAGTTTGTGTTTCGGGTATCCCATTGATATCCCCAAGCTTGTTTAGGGTGTAATATATTATTAACAAGTCCTACGGACATTCAAATGCTAAATTTTAGTGCCGCGGACATGTTATTTTGTTATAGTTTGGCGCAGAACGAACAACTTAAAAATATACATTTTTTTTAAAGTTTATATGTTTTATCATTTGGTGCCCCTAGTTAGGGGTTTTTATTCATATTCCAACTATAATATTCTTTCATGCTATTCGTTGCTTGTTTGGACAGTTTTTAGAACTAGCTGGCATGAATAGTGTGATCCGGTGAATAGTGTTTTCAACATTTTGCCAACATATTAGGACATAGTTTGCGGTTTTCTCGCGACAAGGCGATTGTGTTAATATTGTTTAGCATTTTTACCCATGTTACGATTGCTAAAATTTATACGACCTAATCATACAATAATTAATTCGTAATGAGAGAAATTAAACACTAAATCAGGCGTTTAAGTTGTACGGAATTACCATTATTTTTGCCAGTTGTCACATAATGGATCGTAACGGGTCGTAATTTAGAATGTAGGCTTTGTTAAACCATATCACATGAGTTCCAATACTCATTTGGTTTATGAGACCTCATTCTACCCGATCTTCCTATTTATGTGCCGATTTATTAACTAGCGATCCGATTACTAGGTACCACTTGATTTCCTTGGTTTGCCCGAGCTTTGTTAGTTCATTAGATCAAGGATACTTTGCAATTCAATGTGAGTACATAGTTCCCCTCTTTTACTGTTTTCAATTGTTTTGGGGTGATTCATATGTGTTAAAAGATTTCGATGCTTTCGACGATGATTTCAAAAACAAATACTATGGTTTATATTAAACATAACGATTTTTTATAATGTGAACGAACTTGTTGGGACGTAATTACATAACGAATGACATTCATTAGCTTTGGCTGAGCCAACCAGTAGTATGTTATGGTACCATAGGATCTGACAAATCCCATTATCAAACTATCGCCATGGTTATGTTTGGGGATATGTGGGTAACGACAAAACCTGATGATTGTTAACTTACCCTTTGGTGGTTTGTTAATACGAGTTGAACAATGGACGAGTTAAGAAGGTTTGAATGTATTCACGAGATGACCAAAAGTAGTTTTCACAATTAAAACGAGAACGATTTGAACGATTGAACGATTTTGAACGATTGAACGATTGAAACGATTGAACAATTTGAATGAGTTGAACAAGTTAAACGAATTAAACGAATGATTGGTTTTTGGTTTGTGATTAGATAACGAGACGGGTTTTATGTGATAAAAGCATGGTAGATACGCCGTTGGTACTTCTTATATATTAGTGCTTTTATCATATTACATTCCGTGGCGTTATTTAGTTCACTTGGACGAACGATTTTAAACGATGTCACGCAACGATGTTTACTATACGATATAAACCATACGAGTTTTATAACAAGAACGATTTACGATTTGGGTTACTTAAACAAATGTTGGTTATTCATATTGCAACGGGATTTGGGTTAAGATTTACGATTTACGATTTGGGTTAAGATTCATGGCAACGGGATTTTATAAACTATAACCAACTTATTTTGAGATTGGTTATTCATATTGCAATTCTAAACTCTTTTCAAAACAAGGTTTTCAATTATCTACCTTTGTAGTCAAACGAGGTATTGCAACATGTAAACGAGCCATGAATCTGACACTCTCACAAAACCTATGTGCTCGCCGGCATATCTTTCCTGACTTTATTTTTACATATGTTTCAGGTGGTGTTGAATGATGATGTTGATTGCTACTAGGATGCATGCTCACTTAGGACTGGACGAGGCCTTAGTGACTTAATAACGATGATAGTCAAGATGTGAACTTGTTCGTTTTAACTCTAAGACAATGTAAATGTTTAATTACTAAATAAAACGAAACTTTTTAATCCATGGTTATGAAACAATAATTCTGTCGCTCCACTCCCTGACGTTTCCGTCGCAGTTTGTTGTTTTATGCGGTAGGGGTGTGACAGAAGAGTTGGTATCAGTGCTCATGGTTATAGGGAATTAGGTTATTAGTAATGCTTTGACCTAGACTATAACTTTTCTAGGACCCTAACACAGGTTTACTTGCGTTTAGATTATAAAACAATACCGTCACCTATCTTTAGGTGATAACCACAACGAGAACACCATAACAAATCCGCTTTGAAAATCAATCATCTGTTCTTGGATGATTTGTTATAAGGTTTTGAACCTTCAAATTTTTCAAAATCTCATCAAGGTTTGGGTCTTATAATGTGAACACATGCAATCTGGAAGGGTGGATGCCTGTATTCTGAGTTTTCTGTCTAAGGCTAGAGTGTTCATACAAATCCACATAATTGGACCAGTCACTCTTACCAGGGAACTCTTGGGGTGAGTGTCCACTTATAGGCTAAAGCATGTCTTCGCGATACATTATATTGGTCCATTTACTTGGATTAGTCACTGTGTGTCGTTTGTTTGTTCGAGGTAATGAACGAATGATCACCTTCCTTATGTTTTGTCGATGTTTTCAATACCTCTTTTATTTATCCAATTGTCGATCATACTTGTTTCTCATGTTTCCTTGTTCTTTTTAGAATATGCCTCCTCGACGAGATGCACAACCACAAACTAACGCCGAACTCGCAGTTATTATCACTCAGCAGATCGCTGCTGTGATTCCGAACCTAATAACTCAGATCAATCAATCGAACAACAACAATAACAACAATGCTCAGTGCAGTTTTAAGACTTTCAATTCGGCTAAACCACTAAAGTTTTCTGGGTCTCAAGGAGCAACTGCGCTCCTACAATGGTTCGAGAGTCTGGAGAGCACAACATGTTCAGTGTCCGAATGAACGAAAGGTTGAGTTTGCATCTAGTGTTTTCAAGAAGCGTGCTCTAACATGGTGAAACGGTGTGATGCGTGATAGGGGTGCCGATGTGGCGATGGCACATACTTGGGAAGAGCTTCGGGCTCTCATGATGAAAGATTCTGCCCCCGTCATGAAATAAGGGCTTTGGAACGAGAGTTCGACGATTTGAAACAAGATGGGGGAGAACACCGTGCTTATACGGATCGTTATGAGGAGCTAAGTTTGTTGTGTCCTACTATGGTTACCCCGTCGGAGAAAGTGATTGAGAGGTATATCGATGGTCTGCCTGATTCTGTGCAAGACATAGTTACCGGTAGTAACCCTACCACTATTCGTCAGGCAATCGAATTGGCTGCAACCCTGACTGAGTCTCAAGTCAGGAAAGGTAAACTGACCCGCAAGGGTGATAAGAAGCAGTCGACCGACATCGTTCAAGACAAGGGTAAGGGTAAGAAGAAGGGCAAGTCATCAAGGAGGTCGAGGAAGCAAAAGGCTTCCCAAAACTTTGCTGTCACTGCACAAAACGCTCAGAACTCACCAGTACAACCTCCTGCCAAGAAACAGTATGATGGTACTGCGCCTCACTGCAATAGGTGCAATGGTCATCATGTGGCACATCAAGCTTGTAAACAGTGCACCACTTGTGGTAAACTTGGGCACACGGTCAACATTTGTCGATTGGGTCCGAATCAAGTTGCTCAGAATCCAGCACAAGTTCAGGGAAACCCTGCTAGACCATTCCCACCTGGCTCATGTTATAATTGCGGAGAGATGGGTCACTTCCAAAACAACTGCCCGAAACTGGCGAACGCGAATGCCAATGCAAATGCTAATTCCGCTCGTGGACGAGCATACAATTTGAACGCAAACGAGGTGCGTGCTAACAACGAGGTTGTTAATGGTACGTTCCTTATTAACCATCAACCTGCATCTGTTCTTTTTTATTCTGGTGCCGATAGAAGTTTTGTTTCGTTATCATTTGAGCCTTTGCTTGCGATACCTAGAACTAAACTAAGGAAACCCTTATCTGTTGAAGTTGCTACTGGTGAACCTCTTGTACTCGATTATGTTATTCACGATTGTCAATTGAACCTCGATAACCATCTTTTTCCTATTGATCTCACACCGATGCAACTTGGGAGTTTCGATATTATCGTAGGGATGGATTGGTTAACTAAGTATCATGCTGAGGTGGTTTGTTTCGATAAGATTGTTCGTATTCCTCTTTCATCTGGCGATATTCTAGAGGTTCGTGGCGAGAAACCATCTGGTGGTTTGAAACTCATGTCGTGTACGGAAGCCCAAAGTTATTTACGAAAAGGATATGTGTCCTACCTGGCACATGTCACAGAGACGGAAGGCAAGAGCAAGTGTATTCAAGATATTCCGATTGTTCGAGATTATCCAGAGGTGTTTCCTGATGAACTGCCTGGTTTGCCTCCAGTTCGTCATGTGAAAACTGTGCTCTGTAAACGATGTACGATGTAAAACGATATCAATTATCAATGAAACGATGTGTTTTGGTGTTAATATTTGTGTATTTGTGTTTGACGATTTTACGATTTGATTCTAAGTTCGATTTCAAGCTTTAAATCGCTTTCTGGAAAGTTATACGCAAACTGGTGCGTAAACGCAGTCAGTTTGACGCGACAAACACTTCGGAATAGTAACATAGGCTAAACATACCTTAAATAACCTTTACATAACATAGAAATAAGTTTTGAAGGGTTTGGTGTGTCGAAAACAAGTTTATTCGATTGCAGGGACAATTTGCGTCAAACTGTGAAACTATGCCGATTTGTATAGTAACAAACATTCCGGAACTTGATCATAAGCTAAACATACCCTATATATTCTTTACATAGCTTAGAAATAGGATTTGAGGGGTTCGTTATGCGAAAATACGCTTATTTGATCAATAGGGACTAAAAGCGTCAAAAAGTGCATAAGTTTGCATTTACGCGCATATCTTACGTTCTGAACATATCTGGACATTCAAAAATTTTTGTAATCATTAAAATATTTTATTTTAGTGATTGGAATGCAAAAATACCATTCGTCGTGAAATTTGGATCGTTTTTGCGTCCGTTCGAGTTTTCGTCGTAATTAACCAAATAACGCAACCGTACGACCAAACGAACCGACATCCGAGATGTTTTCAAGCATATTTTATGTTCCCTATGCTTTAACTTCATTGTAGAGCCTTGAAATGGGGTTAACGGGGCTTAAAAACATCAAAAACTGAGTTTTACACTTGCAGGGACCATTTTTTACAATCTGTCAAAGTAGTCTAGGCGGGGCGCGAAGCCCAGTGTTACTGTCTTCGCGGGGCACGACCTATTGCCAAACAGAAACATTGAACTTAGCCATTTCAGCTGATTTTAATGGTTTTGATCCCTGATTTTGATTACAATGGACTTGTTTTTGAGTTCCCCTTGTATTGTAATCTATGGGCACAAGTGTATGGTTAGGATTGAGCTTTGATTCTTGCAAAAACACATGTCAAGATCTTGTAAACTCAAGACTTTCTATAAATTCCCACTTGTTCATTCTCATTTCCTCACACATTTGCTCTAAATCTGCTCTAAGTTGAAGCTAAGGCTTCATACCTGAGTGTTTTAGATCAAAATTCTTCCTTGCTTGGACCTTTTGTAAGCTTCTTTCATGCATGTTATTGCTTTTTAAGCATGAAAGTCAAACAGTGTTTGACTTTCTGCTTTGACCATGCTTTGGTCAACTCAAAGTTCGTTTGAACTTTGCAACGTGAGCGTAATCACGATGGTTATAATCCCTTGTGACTATACCTACTAATTACCACGTCGATTAGTAGAAGTGACGAGTCAAAGTTTCGGTCAAAATACGTGTTTATGCGTATTTTGCGACGAAGCTATTTTCGAGTATCAAAACACTTTGTTTTGATATCAAACTTGTTTTCTAACTTAGTTAAACATGTTTTAACATGTTTAACTCGTCACTTTTAGTCTAGTGCTTGTATAGGGTCGTAAGTCAAGCGGTCTTAACAACCGCTTAGACTTTCGAACCCGGCCCGTTTGGTCGATCGTTAGGATCCGACCAAGCATATTATGTGACCATAGTTGTATAGGGAATAATCTTCCAAGGTTATACCTTATGGTCACTTAGTTTAATTAGTTGTATGATAGGTAGTTTATATGCCTTAGGAAAATGACCAAAATGCCCTTTTCATGCATAATTGGATTTTAAGCATATGTAACCTAACTTTTGTCACTTAAACTAATTATGCAACATATTTAAGTATGTTAGGGCATATAATACTTGTCATAGGACTAGTTAGGCGTCTCGAACGCGCATTTGCGCGAACGACGCGTTAAAGTAGCGTTAGCTACCTTAATGGGTCGTAACGGGTTGTAAGCACTAGTGTGGGTCGTAACGGGTCGTAATCTTGCAAACTGTTCGATATAAGCCAATGGGAGTTAAGTTCAAGGAGTGCAATAGTGTTCGAAGATTGCTGGAATCATGGGAGATTTATAGCAACCATTTGGATGATGATGGAGGCTGATCTTTTTTAGTTTGTTTTTCTAGATTATAGTCTAGTTGTTTAATTTTTGATGTTCTTGGTTGCTTGTTTTTGTTGAGTTGGCTTACTCTCATGGGGGGTGTCCCATGTTTGAACTAGTGTGGGTTTTCCACGCTACTTGTATTATTTGGTTTGTTGATATATAGAATCACCGTGGTAACCCTTTACCCAAAAAAACGGGTCGTAAGCACTTAGGATAGGTTCCGATTTAGAATATAGGCTTTGTTAAACCATATCACTTGAGTTCCAATACTCATTTGGTTTACGAAACCTCATTCTACCTAATCTTCCGATTTAGGTGTCGATTTATTAACTTAGCGATCCGATTACTAGGTGCTACTTGAATTCCTTGGTTTACTCGAGCTTTGCTAGTTCATTTAATCAAGGATACTTTGCACTTCGATGTGAGTACATAGTTCCCCTATTTTACTGTTTTCGATTGTTTTGGGGTGATTCATATGTGTTAAACGATTTCGATGCTTACAACGATGATTTCAAAAACGAATACTATGGTTTATATTAAACAAGAACGATTTCGATAATGTGAACAAACTTTTTGGACATATTTACATAACGAATGACATTCATTAACAATGATCAAGCCGACCAGTACTAGGTTATTACCATAGGATCTGACAAATCCCGTTATCGGACTGCCACCATGGTTATGTATGGGGGTTATGTGGGTAACGACTGAACCTGATGATTGCTAACTTACCCTTTGGTGGTTTATTAATACGAGTTGAACGATGGACGAGTTGCGAAGGTTTGAATGTTATAAGCGAGACGACCAAAAGTTAGTTTTCACAATTAAAACGAGAACGATTTGAACGATTGAACGATTTTGGAACGATTGAAACAATTGAACGATTTGAAAGATTTAAACAAGTTAAACGAATTGAACGAACGATTGGTTTTTGGTTTGTGATTAGATAACGGGACGGGTGTAACATGATAAAAGCATGGTAGATACGCCGTTGGTACTTCTTATATATAAGTGCTTTTATCATATTATATTCCGTGGCGTTATTTAGTTCAGTTGGACGAACGATTTTGAAATGAGGACACACAACGATGTTTACTAAAGGATATAAACCATACGAGTTTTATTATGAGAACGATTTATGATTTGGGTACTTAAACAAATGTTATGGGTTAAGATTCATGGCAACGAGATTTTATAAACTATAACCAATTGTTTTGAGTTGGTTATTCATATTGCAATACCAAACTCTTTTCAAAACAAGGTTTTCGATTAACGACTCTTGTAGTAAACGAGGTATTGCAACATGTAAACGAGCCATGAATCCGACACTCACACAAAACCTATGTGCTCGCCGACATTTCTTTGCTGACTTTATTTTTACATATGTTTCAGGTGGTGTTGAATGATGATGAAAGTGACTAGGATGCATGCTTACTTAGGACTGGACGAGGCCTTAGTGACATAATAACGATGATAGACAAAATGTTAAACTGTTTGTTTTATTTCAAAACAATATCTAATGTTTAATAATTCAATAAACCGAAACTTTTGAATCCATGGTTGTGAAACAATAATTCTGTCGCTCCACTCCCCGACGTTTCCGCAGCGGTTTCGTTATTTTACGCGGTCGGGGTTGTCACACCCCCAAAATCCACCATGCGGAGTACCACCGCTTGGAGGCGTGACGTGACCAGGATCGAGCCACCAATCATATCGAACAACGTATTTTAGTAAATAAAACCAATCACAATATAATTGGTGACCAAAAGGAAGTTAACCAAGTTCAATTTAAACAGCGGAAGCATAAGACGTTAAACCAAAACATAAGTTTGTAGTTTCATAAGTTTAAAGACCCCAACATAAGTTTCATAAGTTCATAACGTTTATTTAGTAAGTACGGGACATATTAGTTCGCATTCCACAACGACCTCCTCCATGTGCAAGCTCCATAGCATCTAACGACCTGCAAGGCATGTAACAACGAGTCAACAACAAAGTTGAGTGAGTTCACGTTTGGTTGTTTAGTTTTAAGTTGTTTCTGAAAAACGTGGTTTGACTTTCGTTGGCTTAATTGCCGTGGGGGTTACCCCGTAGTTGAAAGTATGATTAACCAGTTCCTTTTTCATTACCCAAACCATAACCAATCAGTGGGGGCTTCCCATTATGTATGTTACTAGACTAGGCGTATCCATAAGTGTCCTTCCCAATCCGAGGACGGTGTTAAGTATGAGTGTACGTAGGTTTTACGTACATGCCCTTCTCAATCCGAGGACAGTAGTAAGTATGAGTGTACGTAGGTTTTACGTACGTGCCCTTCTCAATCCGAGGACAGTAGTAAGTATGAGTGTACGTAGGTTTTACGTACGTGCCCTTCCCAATCCGAGGACAGTAGTGAGTATGAGTGTACGTAGGTTTTACGTACGTGCCCTTCCCAATCCGAGGATAGTAGTAGGTAGTCTAGTAGTGTTGATAATATAAATAGCTATTCAATCCCATTCCCAGCCACCGGGAATCCCATGCCTTAGTAAGGGTGTGAACTCACCTCGGTTTGCTCGGTTAGACTCTCAGATATAGCTAACAGTCAAGGTCGGTCAATCACGTCCTAGTATGATTTATCAGTTAGTCATTTAGTGGTTTTTCAAATAGAGCACAAAGTTCCTACACGTATCTATCACACAACATGCATCACTGTAACGGTTTATGCCCATCTAAGTTTCCCGTCCATTCCCCACTCAAAATCAAACATACGATAATGCACATAACATATATAACATGTTAAATCATTCACAGATAGCATACTCGACATTTAGACACGCAAGTCACAACTTATGTCAATTCATCATTAATACTCAAAACCGGCTGTTTTCGGACATTTAAATAAAATAGTTAGATTATTCCAAAAATTCCCAAATTTTTATAGAATGTCATAAACATTCCATATTTTATTGTGTAAAAATATCGGGGTCCGGTTCATTACCCACATTTTATAAAAATTCATATTCGGGACTGAACTCAGATTTATGTATTTCAGACCACAGTCCATGAAACAATTTATTAAAAATTCATCGTAAGTCCGATTTGTGAAATTCCAGTGGGGTAATTACAAATACTTCAGTTATCATCTACAGTAAAATTTTCATGGTCCGATTGATCACAAAACTCAGGTTATGACTGAAAGTACGACACCCATTTATTGCTGTCAAAATTCAGCTTAAGTTGCTGTTACAAATTAACATTTTAAAAATAGTAAACGGAGTCCAAAAATTACGATTCCAGTGCCATTAGAACCGTATTTCATAATAACATATTTTAGATTCAAAATATCGATTTTTCGTTGAGTTTAAGACCTGTTTACAGCCAACTGAAGTTGGCTGTAAAAGTTGGACAGATTCTGATTTTAAGTGTTTAACCTTCTAAATCGTGTTCGATCGATTCCGTTAACAAGCTTAGTGACCACAACAACATAACACATTAATATTAATCAGTAAAGCATCAGATAATCAACCAATAATCATAATCACACAAGATCTACATGATTTACACACATATTCATCCATTAACCACCTTGTTCATCACTTTAGTAGATTTTTAGTTGGTGATCTTATATGTTAGTGATTTTTAACCGACGAAACTCTTATTAACCACTCTAGACAAGATCAAGAAGGCGTTTAGAGTCACTTACTACTAGCTCGAGGCTAGGGAAGAAACTAGTCGAAAAACGAGTGGTTAAAAGCAACGTGGGGAGGTCCTTGACAATCCGCAAGCACCGGGCCTCCTCGTGCGTGATCCTTCACACTTGTATGCAAGTAGAATGCCTTAATCTAAACTTGAAAATGGATGTGGGGGTGGGTATATGTTCAGCCGAAGGTATGGCAAGGGGAAAGAGAATGAGTTTTGTTTAAGTGTTGAAATGAGTGGAGGTTTAAACCTTATAAGCTACATTATGATCCATGCAATCCCATTATCCCCCAAGTAATGTGTCTCATGGATATTAAACATAAAGATTAAAATAATAAGAAAGTGGTGGAGGGTATCCCCCTACATGGGACAATCGGTTATGGGGGGGTTACATATGGTTAGATTTGAACTAAGGGTTAAGTTATATTTAGTTAATTAAGTATTTAAATTAGAGTAGTATGTGTGTTGTAATTTACAACGGGTGTTAGGGTATTCGGGGACCCTAACTGGCTCAGAAAAAGAAAAACAATGTTAATGACAATATAATTTTTTTTGTCCCGGGTTAAGTCCGGTTGTTCGGTTTGACACTGTTCCGCTAAACTGCTTAATTAATTCGTAACGTGTCCTATGTATATATTTTTGTAACGTTTTTACTTTCTAACACTTAGGAAAATATAACAGACTATTTAGTGACCTTTCTGTACACTATTAGTATATTAAAAAATACGTGTAAGCATAACACAGATATCAGAAAGCAGTTACGTAATTCCACACAGTCGTCAAGCACATTAATTATTATTAATAAATTGTACGGAATACATGGAATTTTGAGGGTTGTCACATTCTCCCCCTGTTAAGAGAATTTCGTCCCGAAATTTAGCGCGTGGTTACTGAGGAAGCTAGCTAAGTTGCGTTGTTTTCCTGATTTTCCTGGGGTGTCACATCATCCCCCCGTTGATTTGGAATTTCGTCCCGAAATTCTGCAGTAGCTTCAGCCTCAGTAGTGCTTGCGTTTTTCTTAAACAGTTGGGGATACTTGAGTTTCATTTGGTCTTCTCGTTCCCAGGTATATTCTGGGCCACGACGAGCATTCCAACGAACTCGGACCAGAGGTATCCTGGTATGGTTGAGGATCTTAACGTCTCGATCCGTAATCTCTACTGGTTCCTCGACGAATCGCAGCTGGTCGTCGATTGTGAGTTCCTTGAGAGGAACTATGAGGGTCTCATCTGACAGACACTTCTTTAGATTCGACACATGGAAAACGTTGTGAACTCCGCTGAGTTCTTCAGGTAGATTCAACCTGTAGGCGACTTTGCCAATTTTCTCGGTGACTTCGAATGGTCCGACATAACGCGGATTGAGTTTGCCTCGTTTACCAAAGCGGACTACACCTTTCCAAGGTGAGACTTTGAGTAGCACTCGATCCCCAACCTGGAGCTCGAGTGGTTTTCTTCCCTTATCAGCATAGCTTTTCTGACGGTCACGAGCTGCCGCCATTCGCTGTTGTATCTGAGCAATTTTCTCGGTGGTAACTACCACATGTTCTGGGCCAGTGATTTGGCTGTCACCAACTTCTGCCCAACAGAGAGGTGATCGGCATTTGCATCCGTATAATGCCTCAAATGGAGCGGCTTGGATGCTGGTGTGGTAGCTGTTGTTATATGAAAACTCCACTAGCGGGAGGTGCTTTTCCCAGCCATTACCAAAATCGATTACACATGCCCTAAGCATGTCTTCAAGGGTTTGGATGGTGCGTTCAGATTGCCCATCCGTCTGCAGGTGATAAGCGGTGCTCATATCTAAACGTGAGCCAAAGGACTTGTGCATTGCTTGCCACAGTTCTGAAGTAAAACGCGCGTCACGATCAGATATAATAGAGGTTGGCACTCCGTGCCTTGATACCACTTCCTTTAGGTAAATGTCTGCAAGAGTAGAAAACTTATCCGTTTCTTTGATAGCCAGAAAATGTGCAGACTTGGTTAATCGATCTACGATCACCCAAATGGTATCGTTTCCGCGTTGAGATCTAGGCAGGCCGGTAACGAAATCCATGGAAATTTGCTCCCATTTCCATTTCGGGATCTCCGGTTGTTGAAGTAGGCCTGATGGTTTCTGATATTCGGACTTGACTCTCGCACAAGTCAAGCATTTGCTCACGTAGGTTGCTATGTGGGCTCTCATGCCAGGCCACCAGTATGTGGTCTTTAAGTCGTGGTACATCTTATCCGAACCAGGATGTACTGAATAACGAGACTTATGTGCTTCATCCATCACAAGCTCGCGTAAGTTGCCATAAAATGGAACCCAGATGCGTTCGTTAACATAGTAGGCACCGTTTTCCTTTAGTTCCAGCCGCTGCCTCGATCCTTGTAAGGATTCAGCCCTGATGTTCTCTGCTTTCAATGCTTCAACCTGAGCATCACGAATCTGAGAGGGAAGGTTAGATTGAATGGTAAGCTGTAATGCACGTACACGCCTAGGTATGGTATCCTTTCGACTGAGGGCGTCGGCCACAACATTGGCTTTGCCCGGATGATATTTGATAGCGCATTCATAATCGTTCAAGAGCTCAACCCATCGGCGTTGACGCATGTTTAACTCCTTTTGCTTGAAGATATGCTCGAGACTCCTGTGATCGGTGTAAATGGTGCACTTGGTACCGTACAGGTAATGTCTCCATATCTTAAGCACGAAAACAACTGCTCCCAGCTCCAGATCGTGAGTAGTGTAATTCCTTTCGTGAACTTTAAGTTGGCGCGATGCGTAGGCAATGACCTTGTCACGTTGCATCAATACGCAACCAAGTCCTTGGATGGAAGCGTCGCAATAAACCATGAAATCATCGGTGCCTTCGGGCAATGAGAGGATAGGCGCGCTACAAAGTCTATCCTTTAGATGTTGAAATGCGGACTCCTGTGTATCACCCCAATGGTAGATGACACCCTTCTGAGTCAGCGAAGTGAGAGGTTGCGCAATCTTGGAGAAATCTTTTATAAACCTTCTGTAATATCCGGCCAAACCCAGGAATTGGCGGATTTCTGTTGGTGTGCGGGGTGCAGGCCAGTTCTTGATCGATTCAACCTTAGATGGATCCACGTGAATTCCATCCTTGTTTACCACATAGCCTAGAAAGTGGACTTCGCGAAGCCAGAAGTCACATTTCGAAAACTTGGCATACAACTGCTCTTTTCGAAGAAGTTCCAGCATAAGTCGTAGATGCTGCTCGTGTTCCTCCTGACTCTTAGAATAGATCAGGATATCGTCGATGAACACAATAACGAACTTATCCAGGTAAGGCTTGCACACTCGGTTCATGAGATCCATGAAGACCGCTGGTGCATTCGTCAGCCCAAATGGCATAACCAGAAACTCGTAATGGCCGTAACGAGTTCTAAATGCTGTTTTGGCGACGTCCTCATCTCGGACCCTCAGCTGATGGTATCCCGATCTCAAGTCAATCTTGGAGTAATAGCTCGACCCTTGCAGCTGGTCGAATAGGTCGTCAATACGTGGAAGAGGATAACGATTCTTCACAGAAACCTTGTTGAGCTCGCGATAGTCAATACACATTCTGAAAGTACCATCCTTCTTCTTTACGAACAAGACTGGAGCTCCCCAGGGCGAAGAGCTAGGACGTATAAAACCCTTTTCCAAGAGTTCTTGTAGTTGTGTGGACAGTTCTTCGAGTTCTGATGGAGCTAGACGATATGGTGCTCGAGCTACTGGCGCTGCTCCAGGAGCTAGCTCGATTTGAAACTCAACTTGGCGATGAGGCGGAAGACCAGGTAATTCCTCAGGAAATACCTCGGGAAAATCGCGCACAATAGGGATGTCTTCAATTCTCTTCTCTTCCGTGGATGTGTCAGTAACGAGTGCTAGAATGGCAGTGTGGCCCTTTCGCAAACATTTCTGGGCCTTAAGGAAAGAGATGATGCCTTCGACAGCACCACTCTTGTCGCCACGAATCATGAGAGGTTCTTCACCAGAACGAGGAATGCGGACGATTTTCTCCTTGCAAACAATCTCCGCTTGATGATGAGATAGCCAATCCATCCCAATAACGACATCGAAACTACCCAGTGTGATAGGAATAAGATCGATAGAGAAAGTCTGACCAGCTAAGACGAGGTTACAACCTTTAACTACGTGTGTGGCTTCAAGACTTTTACCGTTAGCTAGTTCTACCATGTGTTTGGTGTTCAGGAGTGTTGGAGTGTGCTTAAGCATTTGACTAACTTTTAAGGAGACATAACTAGTATCGGCACCCGAATCGAACAAAACAGTAACAAAGAAGTCATCCAGAAGGAACTTACCCATTACTGCGTTGGGATCGTTCTTTACATCACTCTGAAGGTTTCAAGGAGTGATCACCGAGGATTGAGAGTCGAGCCTTCCAAACTTTCTATGCTAGAGGGTGTTCATTTCAGTGTCTTTGAATGGTGGAGCGAGAGCGAAATGTCACTGTGGTAAGAGAATGACGGTTTGGTCTAAGCAAATGGTAGAAATTAGACATAACATAAACCAATAATCACGTGTAGGTACAAAAGCTAGTATAAATATTTCGCGTTTTTAAGAAGACTATCATGGAATAGTACGATTTCTTGTAGTGTAAGGCGGGTTAGGTAAGCGTATAGATTATCGTGTTCGCCTGTAGGTTGAGTAATCCATATTTCTGTCCTTGAGCGTCCTGAAGACTATCCTATCAGTAAGGACATCCATTCGCTAGGTTGGGTTTTCGAAGGAGTAAATCAAGTAGAAGAAGCATTAACCACCCAATAAGGTAATGGGGGTAATCTTGTGATTGGTGGAAATAGTGGTGTGGTTGTTGGCGTTTCGTTAAATCAGTTACCAATCAAAGAAACAGGGAGTTAATGAGCTTCATGCGAAGAATCGAGTGAAAACAGGGGTCCACCAATAACAGAAGAATTCAACCAAGTAATATGTCGCTTAGAAGCAATTCTAGTAGTGAGGTGTGGCGGCATGACACAAAAAGGGAAGTTCGTTGCATCACGATTCACGGAAGTATATTACTTGTCCAAAATAGAGTTTGGTTGGTAGAGTTGCGAGTTGCAAAGCGACGAACGCGCATAACTGTGGCTGCTTCATTTCTGGTAGCGACGACCAGTGGAGATGATGAGGTCCGTCAACGGGGATGCGTGGGTATAGTTCTCCAAAACCCAAGTTCGTTTGAGCCAGGTCGGGTCTTCGTGAATGTTGACGTACAAGCCGAATGCACGGAGGGTCAAATGGTGACGTCATGTCGAGTTAAGCGTGTAAATAGATAGAATGCATAAAGAGTTGTCGTAGAGGGGTGACGAGAAATTAGAATAGAATTTGACCACCATTTATCAAATTTCAAGTAAACAATTGCATATCATAAAGAATGCAGTAGGGCTAATAGACAACATGCTACTACCCTAAATAAACACACCATAAACACCACACCGGACAAAAGTAATCTAGCAGGTAAGAAATATAAACTTAAATCATACCACTTAGTGTGTTGGGTCTTGCACGTGGAGCGTAGCGTCGTTGTGGATAGTTGAGCACTGTACTGGTTATAGTCTGGTTTCAAAAAAATTTTCCCCTTTTCAAAAAACCAAGTTCGCTATAACCAATGGCTCTGATACCAATCTGTCACACCCCCAAAATCCACCATGCGGAGTACCACCGCTTGGAGGCGTGACGTGACCAGGATCGAGCCACCAATCATATCGAACAACGTATTTTAGTAAATAAAACCAATCACAATACAATTGGTGACCAAAAGGAAGTTAACCAAGTTCAATTTAAACAGCGGAAGCATAAGACGTTAAACCAAAACATAAGTTTGTAGTTTCATAAGTTTAAAGACCCCAACATAAGTTTCATAAGTTCATAACGTTTATTTAGTAAGTACGGGACATATTAGTTCGCATTCCACAACGACCACCTCCATGTGCAAGCTCCATAGCATCTAACGACCTGCAAGGCATGTAACAACGAGTCAACAACAAAGTTGAGTGAGTTCACGTTTGGTTGTTTAGTTTTAAGTTGTTTCTGAAAAACGTGGTTTGACTTTCGTTGGCTTAATTGCCGTGGGGGTTACCCCGTAGTTGAAAGTATGATTAACCAGTTCCTTTTTCATTACCCAAACCATAACCAATCAGTGGGGGCTTCCCATTATGTATGTTACTAGACTAGGCGTATCCATAAGTGTCCTTCCCAATCCGAGGACGGTGTTAAGTATGAGTGTACGTAGGTTTTACGTACGTGCCCTTCTCAATCCGAGGACAGTAGTAAGTATGAGTGTACGTAGGTTTTACGTAAGTGCGCTTCTCAATCCGAGGACAGTAGTAAGTATGAGTGTACGTAGGTTTTACGTACGTGCCCTTCTCAATCCGAGGACAGTAGTAAGTATGAGTGTACGTAGGTTTTACGTACGTGCCCTTCCCAATCCGAGGACAGTAGTGAGTATGAGTGTACGTAGGTTTTACGTACGTGCCCTTCCCAATCCGAGGACAGTAGTAGGTAGTCTAGTAGTGTTGATAATATAAATAGCTATTCAATCCCATTCCCAGCCACCGGGAATCCCATGCCTTAGTAAGGGTGTGAACTCACCTCGGTTTGCTCGGTTAGACTCTCAGATATAGCTAACAGTCAAGGTCGGTCAATCACGTCCTAGTATGATTTATCAGTTAGTCATTTAGTGGTTTTTCAAATAGAGCACAAAGTTCCTACACGTATCTATCACACAACATGCATCACTGTAACGGTTTATGCCCATCTAAGTTTCCCGTCCATTCTCCACTCAAAATCAAACATACGATAATGCACATAACATATATAACATGTTAAATCATTCACAGATAGCATACTCGACATTTAGACACGCAAGTCACAACTTATGTCAATTCAGCATTAATACTCAAAACCGGCTGTTTTCGGACATTTAAATAAAATAGTTAGATTATTCCAAAAATTCCCAAATTTTTATAGAATGTCATAAACATTCCATATTTTATTGTGTAAAAATATCGGGGTCCGGTTCATTACCCACATTTTATAAAAATTCATATTCGGGACTGAACTCAGATTTATGTATTTCAGACCACAGTCCACGAAACAATTTATTAAAAATTCATCGTAAGTCCGATTTGCGAAATTCCAGTGGGGTAATTACAAATACTTCAGTTGTCATCTACAGTAAAATTTTCATGGTCCGATTGATCACAAAACTCAGGTTATGACTGAAAGTACGATACCCATTTATTGCTGTCAAAATTCAGCTTAAGTTGCTGTTACAAATTAACACTTTAAAAATAGTAAACGGAGTCCAAAAATTACGATTCCAGTGCCATTAGAACCGTATTTCATAATAACATATTTTAGATTCAAAATATCGATTTTTCGTTGAGTTTAAGACCTGTTTACAGCCAACTGAAGTTGGCTGTAAAAGTTGGACAGATTCTGATTTTAAGTGTTTAACCTTCTAAATCGTGTTCGATCGATTCCGTTAACAAGCTTAGTGACCACAACAACATAACACATTAATATTAATCAGTAAAGCATCAGATAATCAACCAATAATCATAATCACACAAGATCTACATGATTTACACACATATTCATCCGTTAACCACCTTGTTCATCACTTTAGTAGATTTTTAGTTGGTGATCTTATATGTTAGTGATTTTTAACCGACGAAACTCTTATTAACCACTCTAGACAAGATCAAGAAGGCGTTTAGAGTCACTTACTACTAGCTCGAGGCTAGGGAAGAAACTAGTCGAAAAACGAGTGGTTAAAAGCAACGTGGGGAGGTCCTTGACAATCCGCAAGCACCGGGCCTCCTCGTGCGTGATCCTTCACACTTGTATGCAAGTAGAATGCCTTAATCTAAACTTGAAAATGGATGTGGGGGTGGGTATATGTTCAGCCGAAGGTATGGCAAGGGGAAAGAGAATGAGTTTTGTTTAAGTGTTGAAATGAGTGGAGGTTTAAACCTTATAAGCTACATTATGATCCATGCAATCCCATTATCCCCCAAGTAATGTGTCTCATGGATATTAAACATAAAGATTAAAATACTAAGAAAGTGGTGGAGGGTGTCCCCCTACATGTGACAATCGGTTATGGGGGGGGTTACATATGGTTAGATTTGAACTAAGGGTTAAGTTATATTTAGTTAATTAAGTATTTAAATTAGAGTAGTATGTGTGTTGTAATTTACAACGGGTGTTAGGGTATTTGGGGACCCTAACTGGCTCAGAAAAAGAAAAACAATGTTAATGACAATATAATTTTTTTTTTGTCCCGGGTTAAGTCCGGTTGTTCGGTTTGACACTGTTCCGCTAAACTGCTTAATTAATTCGTAACGTGTCCTATGTATATATTTTTGTAACGTTTTTACTTTCTAACACTTAGGAAAATATAACGGACTATTTAGTGACCTTTCTGTACACTATTAGTATATTAACAAATACGTGTAAGCATAACACAGATATCAGAAAGCAGTTACGTAATTCCACACAGTCGTCAAGCACATTAATTATTATTAATAAATTGTACGGAATACATGGAATTTTGAGGGTTGTCACATTCTCCCCCTGTTAAGAGAATTTCGTCCCGAAATTTAGCGCGTGGTTACTGAGGAAGCTAGCTAAGTTGCGTTGTTTTCCTGATTTTCCTGGGGTGTCACAAGGTTGTGTAAACATCACATCAGGTTGCTTTAAAGTGTGGATAAAATGTTTGACGAACAGGAAAACGATAACCTTGAAAGTTTAAATGATTGGTTTGATGGTTATTGGGTTAATGGGAAAAGAGATGAGAATAAGAATGTTTGGGTTGAGAGACTTGAATATTTTTTGTGTAAGAAAAATGAAACGTTGAATGAGTTGGAAAATCGGTATGATCATTTAATTGACAATTTAAAAAGGTACGAGATAAGGATGTCAAATGCTAAAATGATATCAATATTTGCAGACGCGTTACCTTCAGAGTGGGATGAATTTTTGAGTGAACTGAAAAAGGATTCTAGATTCTCAAATTTCTATCCAGTTGAATTCATCAATAAGCTTAAAATACACAATTATGAAAATAATCAAAAAAAGAAAGGTTTGATGAATGAAATAGAAAAGAATCTAGATAAAATGAGTTTGGATGTGATTATTGAAATGAGAAGAAGAGTCAATATGTGTCTTGCAGCAAAAAATGTTATGAAATATGATATTAAGAGGGGTTGTTATATAGATGATAATTTGAACCCTCTTGATTTTGTTAAAATTTTTTGTGCAGGTACATACAAGACAGAGACAGAGGTAATTTCAAAGAATGAAGAATCCGAGAAAAATGAAATTTCAAGATCTGAACCTGTGTGCTCAAAATGTGATAAATCTGATTCAGAAAATGTCAGACTTCTGAAAGATGTGGAGAGTTTGACATTAGAAAACAAAATCTTAAAAGAAAATGAAAAAGAATTTCAAAATAAAATAATATTTTTGGAAAATGAAAAATTGAAAATGGAGAAAGATTTTAAAAATCAAATAAAAATTTTAGAAAATGAAGATGTTTGGATAAAATTGGAAAACAACGTTTTAAAAGAAAAAGAAACAGAATTTCAAAATTAAATAAAAGTTTTAGAAAACGAAAAATATGTTTTAGATAAAAATAAAATTGAAAATGAAAATGCAATAAATTCTCTTCTTGAGAAAATCACTCAACTTTAAAATGAAGTTGAGTATGCTAACAATAAAATCAATGAGTTAGAAAAGAAATTGAAAGGTTTTGTGACCTCATCAGTTTTACTAGATCATATCTGTGCAAAACTGATCAATGAAATTCCAATAAGTGACAATGTCACAAATTATGACAAAGTCATAATTGAGGATTGTGATGATAAATCTGATGATGAAAATGATAAAAAGAAAATATTTTTGAAATTAAAAGAAAAATTTCAAGAAACTGTTTTACAATCTACTGAAAGAGGTGAATGCTCAACGCAAAAACCTTTTAAGAAGAATGTAGAACAAAAACAAAACCAAAATTCGAAAAATTTTCAAAGCAACAATAAAAGATCATCAGTTCAATCATCCAATCGTTATAAAAAACCACAAAAATTTGAAAATCAAAACTCACAAAAAGTTGGTAATAAGTGGTGCAGGTTCGACCACAGTGCTCAAACGTCAAATCAAGCTTACAGGAGAAGTCAAGGTTATCACAAGGCCAAACAATGTTATGATCTAAGTGTTTGGTTTGAAAGTGGAGGATGGTACGATAACAGGGTGTGTTATAAATGTGGTTTCAAAGGACACATTGCTGTTAACTGCCAGAGTCAGAGTTTTGAGACTAGGAGATGCTATGAATGTAAAATCAAAGGTCATATTGCAAGAGATTGCCCAATGAGATCAAAGAGAAGATCGAGGGCTGAATCTCATAAAATGGTGAACAAAACAGTCAAAGTTGAAGAAAAACCCAAAGAACAGAAAGTGAAACTTTCACAAGGGCAGAAAGATAGACTGAGAAAGAAAAGAAAGAAAGCAAGGGAGTATCTTGAAAAGATTTTGTCCTCGGGTACAACTGTTAATTCAGATAAAAATTCTGATGAATCGCTTCACTCAACAAAAAATGACCAGTCAAGTAAAACGAATTCATCAGATACAAATCTGAAGACAAAAGGGAAAGTAAAGGAAAAATTGGTTAATTTAACGGTTCCAGTAATGGATGGCGATGAATTTGTTTCTTCGGAAACAAAGGAGTCACGTTTTGGCGATGAATCTGACTCGTCAAAGTTAGAAGAGCCACCAGTTGAGCAAAAAGGAGAAAATTCAGTTCCGCCAATGGATGATGTCAACTTTCCACCATTGCGGACTGAAAATTTTAAACAAAAAGTTGGTAAAGTGAAAATTTTGAATCAATTCTATTATGAAAAGAAAGAATTCGATGTCGAAAAGCTTTTTAATAGCAAAGTAAAACATATCTTTGGAAAGTTGATTGAGGGAAAGGTAAAAGGGGTAAAAGAATTTTATGAAGCAAAAAGGAATGATCAAACCCCGAGTGAAATTGAAAAGGTCACACCCAAGGCTGGTCAGGCTTGGGTGCCTGCATTCTTTGTTTAAAATCCTGACTTGCCGGAATTCCCAGGTTGGTAATTAGGGAGTAGGAATTGGCATCTTTCTTGAGAAATTCACAGGTTGTTAACTGTGATATTTCGTCTTACAAGTGGTTAATCAAGGACATTAAGTTGTACTTGATTTAACTATCTTACAAGTGGTATGATTATTGGAAATTGTTTTTGTGATAAACCTACAAGTGGTTGAAAACAGTGTGATGAATTAAACCCCATGTTTGTGAAATGGCAAACAAAACTAATTTTCCGGAAAAACCATTTTGATTAAAACAAACTTAAGTGTTTTGAAATCATAATGGGAAAATAGTTTGTTGTCAGGGGGAGTTCTGATTGTTTAAGCCAAATGGATGGCGAATTGAGGCAATTCTCATCAGTTTGTCACTTTACTTTGTACAGTATACAACATTTATTTTCAAATTTTCTCAGAAAATCAAAATTAAAACATATTTTGATTTTAGGGGGAGTAAAAAATTTAGAAATTTTGAAAATTTGAAAAATTCAAAAAACATGATAAAATCTAAAAGGCCAAAAACATTGAAAAATTCAAAATGAGTTGTGTTGTGAAAAAGAGGAAATGATAGTACATCAGTGGACTATCAGTGCACGCTAGAGAAATGTGAAGTTTTATAAAATTTTAAACAGTCTCACTAGGGATGTGTTGATAGGCGACTAGTAGTTTTGCGAAAACGATACAAACATAACGCAAAATGCCTAAGTCTGGTGGGAAACACGGTCGAACGCATAGTACTTAGTTTTGTCCTTCTTGACTGTGTGCCTACTCGGTAATTGCTGATTGTCTTAGGACACAAAACTGGTAAGTTTGTGAGCATTCACAACTTTGCTGAAAAGTCACTGTGATTTTGTGTTTTCTTTTGCAAAAATTTAAACTTGTTTGATTTCTTTATTTTGATTAAGCATTGGACATCCTCTGCGTATACGTGAGTATCGACCTGGATGTTAATGCCTAATCGTTCTGCTTTAGTTTCTTTGGTGTTTCATTTAAGCTTTGGATCACCTCTGTGTATACGTGAGTATCAAACTGGTGGTTAAAGCCTTTACTTTCAACTTGTTTTATTTTTCCTTATTTTACTTAAACATTGGACGATCTCTGCGTATACGGGAGTATCGACCTGATCGTTAATGTTTAAGTGTTCTGAGTTATTTTTGCACAAATCACAGTTGATGAAAGTTTAAAAGCGTTATTCGGGTCAGTGCATTACATGATGAGGGGATATGCTTAGATTGTGGGGCCAATAGGATTTTAGTGCTTTCTAATATACCTTAAATGTATCGGTAATCATTACGAACATCCTAGAGGAGTTTAAGTGGACCACAATATCGATGATCTAGGGTGAATTGTTTAAAATCTTTAAGTGGTAAAGTTTAGATCAACGGTGCAGCTGATGTGTCTCAATAAACTGATATGATCCTCTTACACATTCTCACAAAAATATTGTCTGTAAATATTTCTTTACTGCTTTTCATTATAGTGTTTTAGCATAATTTTTGAAAAATCAAAAAGATTTTACTTCATCTTATTTTCGACAACTGATGTTGAAAAGCTGATTTTAAAAAAATTCCAAGTGATAAACATGATGAACGATAGTGGGTTGGGAGAGTTTGTTTGTGATGAGAAATGATTTTGAAACTTGAATTTCAAAATGAAAATTTAAAAAATCGATAAGTTGGATAATCAAGGTCATTAATTTGAACTTGAATGTGAGGGTTACTGATTTTTATCATGCATAAAAGTTAAATATGATAATAGACATTTATATGTTTAGAAAACTCTCACCAGTCAAATCTGAACGTTTAAATAATGATAAGATTTGACAGGAAGCTAAATTGAAAGGGGAGCAAGATTAAACGTCAAATCTTAGAAATTCGGGGCATC
Source organism: Helianthus tuberosus (assembly GCA_030545235.1). Classification (NCBI taxonomy): domain Eukaryota; kingdom Viridiplantae; phylum Streptophyta; class Magnoliopsida; order Asterales; family Asteraceae; genus Helianthus; species Helianthus tuberosus. Next base: position 86,339 of record JARYGA010036193.1, read on the forward strand.
ATTCAAGGGGGAGACTGTGGTTTCACTTGAAGATGTTATCCAAGGCAGTTCAAGACTAAACATCACAGATTTCTAGCTATGTCCAAGGGGGAGATTGTTAGTGCATTATGTGTGTGGCCATAGATAGAAATCTAACTGTACATGTAAAGTCTAGTGTCTTGAGTCTGTAAAATACCGGACAGAGATTTCACTAGGTGTCGTTAGGAAATGTCAGGTCAGTATACGGTATGACACGATATGAAGAGAGTGGATCCGAACAAGAATGATGTCATCATTCTCAATGATGACATCATACATACAACATCACGTTCAAACAAGAAAGTATGCATGGAATTCAACTTCACACGAAATGGCATGCACGAAAAGGAATTTGATTTCGCATGAAATAAGATGCACGCATGCTGGAATTTGATTTCGTACGAAATGCAAGCATTGACCAACTATATAAATCGGTGATCTCATTTCGCACGGGGGACGGAAATCGGAGAACAACATCATTTTGTATGAACACTTCTTCAAGTTCATCAGATCTTCATCAAGAACGCTCTCAATTTCATCATGTTTCTTAGATTTTGAGTGTTCTTTGTAGAGATCGAGTCGAAACTCTGCACCGTCTGAGATGCAAGAGTTATCGAAACAGCTTCAAGAGTTATCTGACAAAGGATTCATCCGACCAAGTTATTCACCTTGGGGCGCTCCTGTTCTGTTTGTGAAAAAGAAAGATGGATCTTTTCGAATGTGTATCGATTATCGTGAGCTTAATATGCGAACCCTAGTTCTCTCTCTCTAATGGAGAAAAACGCCCCCTTTCTACATTGACCTAAAATTCGTGTTACTTGATGATCGTAGGGATTGTTTGTGTGATTCGATTCTCATGAATTCTGATTTACCCTTACAATTTAGTATTATCATTCTGTGATTCGTTTTTAGTGATTAGGGTTACGTTTTTTTTCTTCTCTTCACTTGGTTGCCATTTGGTATTTTTGTTTTGTTGATAATCGGGTTTGGGTACACAAAGAGAGATTGTGTTTACTGCATTTACGAGGGTTGCTGCATAGTTTTCTTCGTCTGATTCATCCTTTCTTGATCGAATTTGTGTCTGACGGCTGCATAGTTTTCTTCATCAGGTTTCTTTTGTCAAGTTTCTTTTGTCTGGTTCAGCCGTCATACATATTCTGCTTTAATCAGATTAGGGTTGTTGATTGTTGGCCGACATCTCAGCGGGTTGAATGGATGAACGCATGAAATCTGGTGGTAAGCAGCCACTGTGGTTTAAAGAAATAGCTGATCGAATTCTTGATGTTGATGGGAACACTATACAGCCAAAACGTGGTGTAAACATTATCGACGAACTCACAAAGGTCACGTCACCGGTTCAGTTGGATAAACTGTTCTCGCCAACAACAGTTGTTGATGGAGGGAATTTGTCGGCAGATCAGGGGAGTATAAAGCTTTCTGCGACTCCTTTGGCTGGTCAGTTGAACACAAGATTTTCTGGGGCTGCTGAACCTTTATCATTTGCTAATATAGTGAATAACGCTAAGGAGAATGTGAAGGTTAATTTTCGGATGATGGAATCTAGCGAGGCTGTTGACGGAGCCGATGTTGTTATTCCGTTGTCTTCGGTTAAACAAGTAACTGACAGGTATGCCAACACTTTGTATGGATATTTTTTGGGTAAACGTCTGGCTTTTCCTGTGGTGGATTACTTTGCAAAGAACAACTGGGTTAAATATGGTCTCTCTAGACTAATGATGAATGCGAACGGGTTCTTTTTCTTTAAGTTCAAAACAAAGGAAGGGATGGATAAAATGGTAGAGGATGGACCTTGGATGATTAGAAATGTTCCGATAATTTTGAAGGAGTGGTCGGCTTCTATCAAGTTGGAAAAGGAAGATATAAAAGCTATTCCTGTTTGGGTCAAGATGCATGATGTGCCGTTAGCGGCATATACCGAGGATGGTCTTAGTTTGCTTGCTTCTAAGATAGGGGTGCCTAAGATGCTAGATTCGTACACTGCTACGATGTGTGCTGAGTCTTGGGGACGAAGCAGTTATGCTAGAGCTCTCATTGAAATTCAGGCGGGGGCTGATTTAAAGAGGAGTGTTACTGTTGCAATCCCATCTTTAGATGGTAATGGTCATTCAAAGGTGGAGGTAATAGTTGAATATGATTGGGAGCCCTTAAGGTGCTCAGCTTGCTGCGTGTTTGGTCATGAGGATAACTCGTGCCCAAAGAACCTTCAGGTTGTTTCGAGTGGGGAGTCTGGGAAGAAAATTGATGAGTTTCAGGTTGTGGGGGCCAAGAAGAAGAAAGCTACTAACCAAGGGCTTCATATGAAAAATCAGAAGCCTAAGTTAGTATATAGACCAGTTGTTAACCCTAAACCAAATTCGTCCTTGAGGAAGCCGATGAAAAATCAAGTTTCAACTTCAAATCCCTTTGATATCCTCAAGGACGATGATGGTGGTCAGGGAGGTAGTACTGTGGGTCGTATTGAGAAAAAGGCCATGCAGACGAATGACAAGCAGGATTCAGATGAGGAGGAGGTCGTTGAAGTCTACAATGAAACTAATGAATTTATGACTTCGGGAACACATCCTTCTTCTTCTAGAGCAAGGGCAAGCAACTCCTCCACAAAGGGTTCCAATGGCTAGAAATGCTGTGATTCGAGTCAAGGGGTTGCCGGTTTGTGGCAACTTCATCTTTGATGATGGAGGATGAGTCGTTTTCTTTTTGGTTTTCGTGTTTTTGGTCTTGTCTACTTAGTTTCATGATGTAATGTAGGCTAGGTCATGGGTTGTCTTAGAGTTTTTGGTTTTCGTTTTGGTTCACATATACGGGGCATGTCCTGTATATGAATTAGTGTGGAACACATCCTCACTACTTGTACTTTATTGGGATTGTTTTAATAGAATCACCGGGGTAACCCTTTAACCAAAAAAAGATTATCGTGAGCTTAATAAGCTTACCATCAAGAATCGATATCCCCTACCACGAATCGATGATCTCTTTGATCAGCTGCAAGGTGCTACTTGTTTTTCCAAGATCGATCTGCGTTCTGAGTATCATCAGCTTCGTGTACTCGAAGAAGATATTCCCAAAAATTCTTTCCGCACGAGATATGGTCACTACGAGTTCACTGTCATGCCTTTTGGTTTGACGAATGCCCCTACTATTTTCATGGATTTAATGAATAGGGTTTGTAAACCTTATTTAGACAAGTTCATCATTGTGTTCATTGACGACATTCTTATTTATTCGAAGTCTCGAGCTGATCACGAGCAACACCTTCGTCTGATGATGGAATTCCTAAAGAAGGAACAACTTTACGCCAAATTCTCCAAATGTGAATTCTGGCTTAAGGAAGTTCAGTTTTTGGGACATATTGTTAACGAGCAGGGTATTCATGTGGATCCTTCCAAAATTGCTGCTATTAAGGATTGGAACACACCTACGACACCTACAGAAGTTCGCTCTTTTCTTGGTCTTGCTGGTTATTATCGACGATTTATTTTGAACTTCTCCAAGATCGCGGTTCCTCTTACTGCTTTGACTCAGAAGAATAAGCCTTTTGAGTGGGGACCTAAACAAGAGGAAGCTTTCCAAACGCTGAAACGAAAACTCTGTGATGCTCCTGTTTTATCTTTGCCCGAGGGAAATGATGATTTTGTTGTCTATTGTGACGCGTCGAATCTAGGCTTTGGTTGTGTTCTTATGCAACGAGGTAAAGTTATAGCTTACGCGTCAGGACAATTGAAAATTCACGAGAAGAACTACACGACTTATGATCTTGAGTTAGGTGCTGTAGATTTTGCACTTAAAATCTGGAGACACTATCTTTATGGCACGAAGTGTGTGGTTTTCACAGACCACAAAAGTCTCCAACACATTCTCAATCAGAAGGAGTTGAACATGAGGCAACGACGCTGGGTTGAGCTATTAAACTATTACGATTGCGAAATTCGCTACCATCCTGGTAAGGCGAATGTCGTAGCCGATGCGCTAAGTCGAAAGGATCAAGCTAAGCTTCATTATGTTCACACTCTATCTGATATCCAATCACGTGTTCTTCAAGCACAACGATCATGTGTAACCAAAGGCTTATTGAAATATGAGCTACCACGTCAACTAGAGCTTAAACTTGAAACGAAAGACGATGGGTTACTCTATTTTAAGGATCGTTTATGGATTCTGAAACAAGACGATCTTCGCACTTTTATGATGGACGAATCTCACAAGTCTCGTTATTCTATCCATCCTGGTGCAGACAAAATGTACAAGGATCTTCGTACTCAGTACTGGTGGCCTGGTATGAAAAAGGATGTTGCCTTGTATGTAGCGAAATGCCTAACTTATCTCAAAGTCAAGGCTGAACATCAACGACCCACTGGTTTGCTTGTACAACCAGAGATACCGGTATGGAAGTGGGAGAACATTGCAATGGATCTCATCACTAAGTTACCGCGTACATCTAGAGGTCACGATGCTATATGGGTAGTCATTGATCGACTAACGAAGTCAGCTCATTTTATACCGATTCGCGAGGATCTATCTGCTGATAAACTTGCCAAGATTTATGTTGATTGTCACACCCCGACCGCGTGGAACAACCAAACGTGGCGGAAACGTCGGGGAGTGTTGTAACAGAATTATTGTTTCACAACCATGGCATACAAAGTTATATTTTATTTATCAAATAAGCGTGTTACATTGTCTCAAAACAGGAAATAAAGAGTTCAGAACATATTTAAACTAGTTCTATCTTTATTTTAAGTCTCTAAGGCACAGGTCCGCCCTAGTGTCACGATCATCATCCTAAGCGACAGCTCCTGAAAACACATGTGAAAATAGGTACGTCAGCATAAAAATGCCTGTGAGATACATAGGTTTTGGGAAAATAGGATTCATGACTTAAGTTTAAGAAAATGTTTAATAAAATTTAGTCATGAACCTTGTAAGTTGTTTTGTTTTGTAAATCATTTAAAAAGCGATAAGATCAGATGATATGTATACATAAAAGAATAATACATGGTTAAATGAATAACCAAGTAACATGAGTTGTATAAAATAAGTTGTTTGTAAAGCAATGTCTTGTGAAAGATATGTTATTTGTATAAAATGTTATATGTCTAAATTGAAATGATTCAAATAACGCTACGATATGTAATACAATACAAACACTTATGTATAGGAAGTACCAGCGGCGTATCCAGCATGCTTGTATCATATTACACACGCCTCGTTACTTAAATCACTTAAACAAACCACCAATGTATAAAGTCCAAGTTTAAACCAATTGTCAAAAAGTCCTTGTATAAGCCATGTCAAATGTTAAAAAGTCCAAATGTAGTCAAGTAATGTGTAACAAATGTTATGTATTGTAAGTAAAGTATTGTCACATGAACCAAATGTAGAAATGTACAAAACAAAGTATTTTGAATATATCAAAAAGTTATGTTTTGCAAAGTAAATGCATGTTACATTGATACAAACACTTATGTGGTAAGTTAACGCATACATTCAAGCCTTGAGACAGTCGGATAACCCTTTAGTCAAGGTTATCAAAAGAAATGTTTTCGGATTCAGTCATTCCTTACATCCAAACAAACCCGGGATGTCAGGAATGGGATTTGTCAAGTCCTATGGTACCACTACTTACTACCGAGCGGCGTAGCTAATGTTAATGAACGTATATAAGTCCCGTTTGTGCAAACCAAATGTTATAGCAATTGTATACATGTCATATGAAAACAATGTACTAAGTATGCTAAGTTAACATACAAAGCAGAAAAGTCATGTAAATCAATGTGCTAGCATGCTATCAGTCAACATACATAGCAGAAATGTAATGTAAAACAATGTACTAAGTATGCTAAGTTAACATACATAGCAAAACAATGTAATATAAATCATGTACTATAAATGTACTAACGAACATAGCAAGTATATGAGGTGAAAACATGGAAAGCATTAAAGTAACAAGTAGGCACATGTGTTTCACCCCAAAGCAGTTTGGAAAACACTAAAAGAGGGGTCTATGTACTCACATGAGATTGCTTAGTAGTCCTTGAGTAACAACCAAACAATGCTAGAGATCACGGATATCAAACGGCACCTAATATGGGTAACTATGTTAATATTCCGGACCTAAATCGGAGGATCGGATAGAATGAGGGTTCGTAAACCAAATGAGTATGGGAACTCATGTAATATGGTTTAACAAAGCCCACATACTAAAATGAAACCTAACCTAAGTGCTTACGACCCATTACGACCCGTTTAGGTAGCTTATGCTACTTTAACGCGTCGTTCGCGTAAAACGTGTTCGGAACGCCTAACTAGTCCTATGATAAGTAAAATATGCCTTAACATGTCTAATATTGTTACCAAATCAGTTTAGATACCAAAAGTTATGTTACATATGCTTAAAATGAATTTTGGCGTTCAAAGGGCATTTTGGTAATTTACTTAAGGCATATATACTACATATCATACTACTCAAACGATGTGACCATAAGGTATAACCTCGGAAGGTTATTCCCTATACAACTATGGTCACCTAATGTGTTTGGTCGGATCCTAATGATCGACCAGACGGGTCGGGTTCGAAAGTATAAGCGATTGTTTAGATCGCTTACCTTACGACCCTATATAAGCACTAAGCTAAAAGTGACGAGCTAAGCATGTTTACATGCTTAACTAAGTTAGAAAACAAGTTTGGTATCAAAACAAACGGTTTTGATACCTATAAGTAGTTTGGTTACAAAATACGCAATAACACGCATTTTGGCCGAAACTACGACTCGTCACTGAGTCTAGATAACGTGGTAATCAGTAGGTATAGTCACTAGGGACTATAACCATCGTGATTACGCTCACGTTATGAAGTTCAAACGAACTTCGCATTGACCATAAACTGGTCAATGCAGAAAGTCAAACAAAGTTTGACTTTAACGCTAAAACAATAAAAGAACGAAGGAACACTTACAAAGGGTCCCCGAAAGCTTTGATTTCTAAATATTTCTCAAGTATGAAGTGATAAAACACTCAAACTTAGAGAAAAATCAGATTTCAAGTGGGTTTTGTGTTGTGATGGGATGGGTATTTATAGGATTTGGACCACCGTTAGGATCGTTTCTTGAAAACCGTGATCGAATCTCATCCGTACACTTGTTGGAATGTTATGGAACCCAAATTGGCCCCCCACCATCAGGGATTGACATGTGGCATTGGGTTTGGGAGTGGGTAACAGTAGTAAACAGCTGGCTGGAAGCTTCTGATGTGCTGGGGACCCCTTACGGACCGTAAGGGTCATGGCTTACGGTCCGTAAGCCATTAACTTTGGCAGAATTACAGTTTCAGTCCCTGCACCTTGTTTCATTGCGTAACGGCACTTCTAACACCCGTCAAACCCAATTTCAAGCTCCACAATGATGTTAAGACATAGGGAACATGAAATATGCTTGAAAACATCTCGGATGTCGGTTCGTTTGGCCGTACGGTTGCGATGTTCGGCTAATTACGACGGAATGCGCATAAGCACGAAAAACGATCCAAATTGCGTGACGAATGGATTTTTGACAAGCCAAACACTAAAGCATAATATTATAATGCTTACATAAATTTTTGGATGTCCGGATGTATTCAGAACGTAAGTTATGCGTGAAAGTGCAAACTTGTGCACTTTTAGACGCTTTTAGTCCCTGAATGACCCAAAAGTTTATTTTAGCACACTGAACCCTTCAAAGCCTATTTCTAAGCTATGTAAAGGATATTTATGGTATGTTTAACTTATGGTCATGTTCCGGAATGTCTGTTACAGTTCAAATTGGCATACTTTCGCAGTTTGTCAAATTTAGTCCCTATAAGCGAATTAACTTGTTTTTGCCATACCAAAGCCTTCAAAACTTATTTCTAAGTTATGTAAAGGTTATTTAAGTTATGTTAAGTATATGTTGATGTTCCGGAGTATTTGTCGCATTAAATTGATTATGTTTACGCACCAGGTTGCGTATAACTCTCCAGAAAGCGATATAGAGTTTGAAATTGAACAAAAGTCAAAACATGAAAATTGTAAAACATAACCAAACAAACATTGGGATCAAATAACTTTGTTTTATTGATAACTGAATTGTTTACAATGATTTCAGACACAGATGTTACAGTCTCCCCTACTTGTGGAAATTTCATCCCGAAATTTATTTAGAGGAAACTCGTGGGAATAGATGTGGATACTTCGCCTTCATTTGATCTTCGCGTTCCCAAGTAAACTCGGGTCCACGTTTAGATTCCCATCGAACCTTGACCAAAGGAATGCGCTTGTGTTTAAGCCACTTGACTTCACGTTCCATGATTTCCACAGGTTTCTCAACAAATTTCAGTGTTTTATCAACACGAATTTCGTCAAGTGGTATGTGGAGGTTCTCATCAGCTAAACACCTCTTGAGATTGGACACGTGAAAGGTTGGATGAACATTTCCAAGTTCAGGAGGTAACTCAAGTCTGTAGGCTACCTTACCGATTCTTTCAACGATCTTGAATGGTCCAACGTATCTAGGTGCAAGTTTTCCTTTCTTTCCAAATCTGATCACACCTTTCCAAGGTGAGACCTTAAGTAATACACGATCACCGACTTGAAAATCCAAGGGCTTGCGTTTTAGGTCCGCGTAACTCTTTTGACGGTTTCTAGCTGTCTGAAAACCTTATCAGTTGTCTCTAAAATGAGGGCAGGTCCAGTAAGCTAAGCCTCACCGATCTCATTCCAGCAGACTGGTGAACGACATTTTCGACCATAGAGAGCCTCGAAAGGAGCCATGTTGATGCTGGAGTGATAACTGTTGTTGTAGGAGAATTCAATCAACGAAAGATGTGAATCCCAACTACCACCAAAATCGATCACACAAGCTCTAAGCATATCCTCCAAAGTCTGGATTGTTCTTTCAGATTGACCATCCGTTTGCGGATGATAAGCTGTGCTCAGATTAAGTTAGGTCCCCATAGCAGATTGCATGGTTCTCCAAAAATGAGAAGTGAAGCGAGCATCTCTGTCAGAAATGATGTTCAAAGGAACACCATGTCGAGCTACAATTTCATCCACATAGATTTTAGCAAGTTTGTCAGCAGAAAAATCCTCGCGGATTGGCAAGAAATGCGCTGACTTAGTAAGATGATCAACAACTACCCAGATGGCATCATGATCTTTCTTTGTGCGCGGAAGTTTAGTAACAAGATCCATAGTAATGTTTTCCCATTTCCAAACCGGGATCTCTGGTTGCACCAATAAACCAGAAGGACGTTGATGTTCAGCCTTAACCTTAAGACAAGTAAGGCATTTTGATACATATAAGGCAATGTCCTTCTTCATACCAGGCCACCAATACTGAATACGAAGATCCTTATACATCTTATCTGAGCCAGGATGTATGGAATAACGAGACTTATGGGCTTCATCCATAAGCAAGGTACGGAGATTATCTTGGCATGGGACCCACAAACGGTCCATGAAGTAATACGATCCATTGTCCTTCAGTTCAAGAGCAGGTGTTATGTGATAAGGAAATTCCTTATCCATCAAACCTTGTGAAACACAAGTGTGTTGAGCCTGAGAAATGCGGGCTTGGATATCGGATCGAGCTTGAATAACAGATTGAACACGAACACAATGAAGCTTAGTACGTTCCTTACGACTCAATGCATCGGCTACGACATTCGCCTTACCAGGATGGTAGCGAATTTCGCAGTCATAGTCGTTTCGAAGCTCGACCCAACGTCGTTGCCTCATGTTGAGTTCTTTCTGATTGAAGATATGCTGAAGACTTTTGTGGTCCGTGAAAACCACACATTTTGTACCATACAAATAGTGTCTCCAGATCTTAAGAGCGAAGACAACTGCACCCAACTCAAGATCATGAGTGGTGTAGTTCTTCTCATGTATCTTCAACTGCCTCGATGCATATGCTATGACTTTGTTCCTTTGCATTAGAACACAGCCAAGACCCAATTTAGATGCATCGCAATAAACGACGAAATCATCATTGCCCTCAGGCAAAGTCAGAACAGGCGCGTCACAAAGCTTCTGCTTCAAGTTTTGAAAAGCTTCTTCTTGTTTGAATCCCCAATCAAAGGGCTTGTTCTTCTGAGTTAGAGCAGTTAGAGGAACTGCAATCTTCGAGAAATTTTCAATGAAGCGGCGGTAATAACCCGCTAGACCAAGAAAAGAACGAACTTCAGTAGGAGTAGTAGGCGTATCCCAATCCTTAATCGCACTGATCTTGGAGGGATCTACATGAATACCTTGTTCGTTGACAATATGCCCCAAAAATTGAACTTCTTTAATCCAAAATTCGCACTTGGAGAATTTGGCGAAAAGTTGCTCTTTCTTTAGGAGCTCCAAAGTAAGGCGAAGATGTTGCTCATGATCAGCTCGCGTCTTAGAATAAATCAAGATGTCGTCAATAAAAACAATGATGAACTGATCCAAATAAGGCTTGCAGACCCTATTCATTAAGTCCATGAAAACAGCAGGAGCATTAGTCAAACCGAATGGCATGACTGTGAACTCGTAATGCCCATAACGAGTGCGGAACGCTGTCTTGGGAATATCTTCTTCATGCACACGAAGTTGATGATACCCAGAGCGCAGATCAATCTTCGAAAAATAAGAAGCGCCCTGTAACTGATCAAAGAGATCATCAATGCGAGGTAGGGGATATCGATACTTGATGGTAAGCTTGTTAAGCTCACGATAATCGATACACATCCTAAAAGATCCATCCTTCTTCTTGACAAAAAGAACGGGAGCACCCCAAGGTGAAAAGCTAGGACGGATAAAACCTTTGTCAGAGAGTTCCTGAAGCTGCTTAGATAACTCTTGCATCTCAGACGGTGCAAGACGATATGGTGCTCTGGCAATGGGATTTGCACCAGGTACGAGATCAATACGGAACTCGACTTGGCGTGCTGGGGGTAGACCAGGTAAATCTTCAGGGAATACTTTAGGATAATCCCGAACAACTGGAATATATTGAATAGACTTACCTTTGCCTTTATCTGCTGTAACATGTGCCAAGAAGGCCACATAATTCTTTCGCAGATACTTCCGAGCTTTAAAACAAGACATGAGTTTGAGACCACCGGCAGGTTTCTCACCACGAACCTGTAGGATCTCGCCTGTCGGAAGCGGCACACGAACGATCTTCTCAAAACAAACTACCTCTGCGCGATGCTTGGCTAACCAATCCATACCCACAATAACGTCGAAGCTTCCAAGTCGCATTGGCGTGAGGTCGATAGGAAAAAGATGGTCGTTAAGGTTCAACTGGCAGTTGTGAAGAACAGAATCAAGAACAATGGGTTCACCACTAGCAACTTCTACTGTCAAAGGTTTTCCTAGTTTCGTTCTAGACACGCGAAGTAATGGCTCAAAAGATATAGACACAAAACTCTTATCGGCACCCGAATCAAAGAGAACAGATGCAGGCTGATTATTAATAAAGAACGTACCGTTCACCACTTCATTGTCTGCTTGTGCCTCTTGAGCATTCATGTTGAAGACTCGACCTCGAGCCTGAGCCTGATTCTGATTTGGATTCTGATTCTGGTTGGCTAGCCTTGGGCACCGGTTTTTGTAGTGGGTCAGGTCCCCACAATTGTAGCACGAACCAGGAGGAAAATGAGGTCGTGCAGCTTGACCTTGTTGCTGAGCAAGAGGCTGAGCAACTTGTTGGGCTTGGTTTTGAATTGCCTGATTCTGGTTGACAGGAATGCGGCAAGTAGCGGCAAGATGACCATTTCTTCCACAGTTAGTGCAATGACGACATTGGAGATGTGGTAGGTGATGGCCATTACACCTGTTGCACAAAGGTGCATTGCCAAGATATGGCTTCTTGTGTCACACCCCCAAAATCCACACGCGGAGTATCACCGCTTGGAGGCGTGACTGACCAGGATCAAGCCACCAATCATATTGAACATATCATAATAGTAATTGTAACATCCAACCTCAATATAACTGGTGTTCAAATCAAAACATAGTTTAAGTAGTAAGCGGAAGCATAACGTTTAAAATCCAAGTATAAGTTCAAAAGTATGATAAATGTTTAACATCGCATCCAATATCCATGTCCACAACGACCGCGCCTCCCGTGCAAGCTCCAAGAGTACCTATGGTCCTACAAGGCATGTAACAGAAAGTCAACAACTAGTTGAGCGAGTTCACAGTAGGTAAGTTCGTAATAGTAAGTTCTTTTCGTCACATGTGGCTCTACTAGGCCGATAGTATGTTCTATTAATGGGGGCTTCCCATATTTGTATATACACTAGACTATTCGTAACCATAAGTGTTCTTCTTAACCCGAGAACAGTAGTACGTACAAGCTTTACGTAGGTTTTACGTAAGGGTCCTTCTTTACCCGAGGACCGTGGTACGCGTGGGGTTTACGTAGGTTTTACGTAAGTGTCCTTCCTGACTCCGGAAGACAGTAGCATGTGTGAGTTTACGTAGGTTTTACGTAAGTGTCCTTCCTGACTCCGGAAGACAGTAATATGTACTTGTTTACGTAGGTTTTACGTAAGTGTCCTTCCTGACTCCGGAAGACAGTAATATGTACTTGTTTACGTAGGTTTTACGTAAGTGTCCTGCTTAACCCGAGGACCATGGTAGATAGTCTAGTAGCCGTGTAAGTACGAGTAATTGTTCAATCCCATCATTCAACCCATTCCCAACCCCCGGGAATCCCATGCCTTGGTAAGAGTGTGAACTCACCTTGGTTTGCTCGGTATGCTAAAGTATGTGTTCACAAGAAATCAGTCAAGTCCTATAGTGCACGTATACTCAATCAGTTCACGTTCGTAGTATTTCACATGTAACTATCATCACAGTAATATCACAAAGTGTGTTTGGCAGTTAATCATACATCACATAACAGTTAATCACATGTGCACAATTCGTGTTTCACATAACAGTCTTTCACAGTTTATTCTAGCATATTATCCAATAACATACTTAATACAGTTACTGACTTAGCATAGTTAATGAGCCATAACATGGTTGGATCAGAACTAACAGAGTTAACATATGTAATAAGGTTAACATACTTAACATGGTTTGATATTTATAACAGAGATGCTAAACTAATAATGAGAGTTAACTAACATGGTTAACAAACAATAAAAGTTAACAACTTACTAACTTAACAGAGTTTACTCGTTTAACAGAGAGTCACATGCTTAACAGAGTTAATAAAGTTACCAGGTTAATAGGCTAGAACATTAACCAAAACATGCATGGCGAAAACACTAAGTGGGCAAAACCCTAACTGGCGAAATCATTTTGGACGAAAACCCTTTGGTTTTCGTCGGTTATAATGTGTGACGAAAACACAAGTGTTTTCGTCTAAACCTTGTGTTTTCGTTGAGTTTCATCATCATCAACACAGTTACGAATAACAACAATTCCAATCATCACTTAACAGTTACGAATCACATAAATTCTGATGTTCAATCAGCAGTTAGATCGACTTCATCATGAAATCATTCACCCAGGCCAATTCATGATATCCTATACTACTAAATCACTGTACAAACCAGTTTACCGTTCCATCATCATTCAATATCAGTAAGTTGTTGCAATCATCATGTATTCGATCTATGTTTTTAACAGATAACCATAATCTACCAGTCATAACAGAAACTCACAAAACTTCAACAATGAGTTTACATAATCATCATCATAACAGTTATTATAATAGCCAAAGAAATCAGTTATGATAGTGAGCATTAACACGAATCATCTAAACAGTATAACAAGACTCAAACTGATTATTACACACTAACCTAGGTGTAAAACTGACTGGTCGATCGGGAAGAAGAGTTCCGATGCTGCAGTTGCCGTCTCACAAGGGAGGAGTAATGGAGCTCTAGGGTTTCGGTTTTGTGGTTAATCTTTTACGTAAAGGTTTAAATCAAAATATATGACTAATTGTACTGGGCCTAAGGCCCATTTGATATTCGTTGGCCTCTATGGACGAAAACACTTAATGTGTTTTCATGAGAGGGATTTCGGGTGAGGTCAACATTACACACACATTACACATAACCCTCTACATAATATCATTACATAGAGCATATACTAACCTATTTCGGGTGTGGGTGTTTCGAATATTATACAAGGTTCCAAATAAGAACATATTATTTATACCCAACACAATAACAATATATAAACATAATTTAACATACACATTTGCAAGGCACACAAAAATAATCATATAAATCACAATACAATTTATCGTCATACAAACGTGTACGGTTATGAACAAACACATCGTGCCAACAGACAATCTAACAATTAACGTGCAATAAATGCGAAGACAGAATCTCAGAAACTCGGGTTGTCACATTATCCCCAACTTGAAAGAAATTTCGTCCCGAAATTTAGCACGTGGTTACTGAGGAAGCTAGTTGTGTTGTGTAGTTTACTGGTTTTCCTGGGGTGTCACATCTCATCCCCCCGTTGATTTGGAATTTCGTCCCGAAATTCTGTAGTAGTTTCGGCCTCAGTAGTGGTTGCACTGTTTTCGAATAACTGGGGATACTTGAGTTTCATTTGATCTTCTCTTTCCCAGGTGAACTCTGGGCCACGACGGGAGTTCCAACGAACTCGAACAAGAGGTATTCTGGTGTGCTTGAGGACCTTAACATCCCGGTCCGTGATTTCAACTGGTTCCTCGACGAAATGCAACTGTTCGTCGATAGTGAGCTCCTTCAAATGAACTATGAGGGTCTCATCTGACAGACACTTCTTCAGATTTGACACGTGAAAAACGTTGTGAACTGCACTGAGTTCAGCTGGTAAGTCCAGTCTGTAGGCCACTTTGCCTATTTTCTCAATGATTTCGAATGGTCCGACATATCGCGGATTGAGCTTGCCTCGTTTGCCAAAACGAACCACACCCTTCCAGGGTGAAACTTTGAGTAGCACTCGATCCCCAACCTGGAACTCGAGTGGTTTCCTGTCTTTATCGGCGTATGCTTTCTGACGGTCACGAGCTGCCGCCATGCGTTGTCGTATCTGCGCAATCTTTTCGGTAGTATCAACTACGAGTTCTGGACCTGTGATTTGACTATCACCCACCTCTGCCCAACAAAGAGGTGACCGGCATTTACGTCCGTACAATGCCTCGAAGGGAGCGGCTTGAATGCTGGTGTGGTAACTGTTGTTATACGAGAACTCCACCAATGGGAGATGTTTTTCCCAGCCGTTGCCAAAGTCAATTTCACATGCACGAAGCATGTCTTCTAGAGTTTGAATAGTGCGATCAGACTGTCCATCCGTCTGAGGGTGATATGATGTGCTCATGTCTAACCGAGAGCCAAAAGATTTGTGCATTGCTCGCCACAGTTCTGAAGTAAAACGTGCATCACGATCAGAGATAATGGAGGTTGGCACCCCGTGCCTTGAAACCACTTCTTTTAAGTAGATGTCTGCTAGTGTAGGGAACTTGTCTGTTTCTTTGGTAGCCAAGAAATGTGCAGACTTAGTGAGTCGATCCACGATCACCCAAATAGTATCATTTCCGCGCTGAGATCTAGGTAAGCCAGTAACAAAATCCATGGAAATTTGTTCCCATTTCCATTGTGGTATCTCAGGTTGTTGGAGTGGGCCTGATGGTTTCTGATATTCCGTTTTGACTCTCGCACCAGTCAAACACTTGCTAACGTAAGTTGCTATGTGAGCTTTCATGCTAGGCCACCAATATGTAGTTTTCAAGTCGTGGTACCTCTTATCCGAACCAGGATGTACTGAGTAGCGAGACTTATGAGCTTCCTCCATTACAAGCTCGCGCAAGTTCCATAGAATGGGGCCCAGATGCGTCCTGTTACATAGTAGGCGCCGTCTGCCTTTTGTTCTAACCGTTGTCTTGAGCCGCGTAGAGCTTCAGCCTTGACGTTTTCTGGTTTCAATGCTTCTACCTAAGCATCTCGTATCTTGAAAGGAAGGCTAGACTGAATAGTGAGTTGCAACGCTCGTACACGCCTAGGTGTAGTATCCTTTCGGCTGAGGGCGTCAGCCACCACATTGGCTTTGCCCGGATGGTACTTTATAGCACATTCGTAATCGTTCAGTAATTCGTCCCATCGACGTTGTCGCATGTTCAACTCTTTCTGCTTGAAAAATATGTTCGAGACTCCTGTGATCAGTGTAGATAGTGCACTTGGTGCCATACAGGTAATGTCGCCATATCTTGAGCGCAAACACAACAGCTCCCAGCTCTAAATCATGTGTGGTGTAATTCCGTTCGTGAATCTTAAGTTGGCGTGAAGCATAAAGCAATGACTTTATCCCGTTGCATCAACACACATCCAAGACCTTGGATGGATGCGTCGCAGTAGACTACAAAATCGTCCGTGCCTTCAGGCAATGAGAGGATAGGTGCGCTACAAAGTCTATCCTTTAAGTCCTGAAACGCTGTTTCCTGTGTATTACCCCAACGATAAACAACACCTTTCTGCGTCAGTAATGTAAGCGGCTGTGCGATCTTTGAGAAGTCTTTGATGAACCGTCTGTAATAACCCGCCAAACCCAAGAATTGGCGTATTTCTGTTGGTGTACGAGGTGCAGGCCAGTTCTTGATCAAATATACCTTGGATGGATCAACATGAATCCCATCCTTGTTTACCACGTGGCCTAGGAAGTGGACTTCACGAAGCCAGAAGTCGCATTTTTGAGAACTTCGCGTACAGTTGTTCCTTTCGAAGGAGTTCCAAAATAAGTCGCAAGTGCTGCTCATGTTCCTCCAGACTCTTGGAATAGATCAGGATGTCGTCGATGAAGACAATCACAAACTTGTCTAAATAAGGCTTGCACACCCTGTTCATAAGATCCATGAAGACCGCAGGCGCGTTTGTTAACCCGAATGGCATGACCAAAAACTCGTAGTGACCGTAGCGAGTTCTGAATGCTGTTTTGGGGACGTCCTCATCCCGGACTCTCAATTGATGATAGCCTGACCTCAGGTCAATCTTCGAGTAATAGTTCGACCCTTGCAACTGGTCGAACAAGTCGTCGATGCGTGGAAGAGGATAGCGATTCTTCACGGTTACTTTGTTCAGTTCGCGGTAATCTATGCACATGCGGAAGGTACCGTCTTTCTTCTTTACAACAATACTGGAGCTCCCCAGGGCGAAGAGCTAGGACGTATGAAACCCTTTTCCAAGAGTTCTTGCAGCTGCTTAGCTAGTTCTTCCAGTTCAGTTGGAGCTAAGCGATAAGGTGCTCGAGCTATGGGTGCTGCCCAGAACTATAGGAATGAGGTCGATAGAGAACGTCTGACCAGCGAGGATAAGATTACAACCCTGAACTATGTGTGTGGCCTCTATACTTCTACCGCTAGCTAACTCTACGACATGCTTGGTGTTTAAGGGAGTTGGTGCACGTTTCAACATTTGACTAACTTTCAAGGACATATAATTGGTATTCACACCCGAATCAAACAAGACAGTAACATAAAAGTCGTCGAGAAGAAACTTACCCATTATTACGTTAGGATCGTTCCTTGCGTCACCCTGACTAATCACGTACATGCGGCCCCAGCGTCATTGTTTCCATTGTTTCCCCCAACGCTATCTCCATTGCCATCCCTGCTTCCATGGTCGTGGTTCTGAGTCTGGTCCTGGTTTATTTGTGGACAATGTCTCCTGTAATGATCTTTAGCATCACACTGAAAACATCCTTTAAAACTCTGTTGTTGCTGCTGATTCTGTGGAGATTGAGGCGGCCGTTGCTGTTCTTGAGTTACAGGACGTGAGCTTCGACAATCCTTAGCTTCATGACCTATCTTGAGACACCTCTGACAACGACCCTTGTTGCACTGACCGCTGTGGTGCCTATTGCATCTGTTACACTTTGGATGACTTCCTCGATATCCACTCTGCCCACGACTACCAGAAAACTGCTGACTGGGACTCTGGTAGTCGTCTATCTTTTGCTGCTGCGCCAGAGGCTGAACCGGAATTAACCCCTCGCTCAGGTTTCCATCCCACTTGCGTTTGTTGTCACTAGAAGCACATGTAGTAGCAGCTTTAACACGTTTCGGTAGTCTGTGAGACGATGAGCAAGCCGAGTGACTTGCTGGATAGTGCCAAGATTAGCTGTGGTCACATGACTCTGAATTTCGGGCACCAGACCCTTGAGATACAGCTCGATGCGTTTGGTGGGAGGGTCTACCATAGCGGGACAAAATGTGGCTAATTCATTTGATCTCTTCGTATAAGCCTCAATTTCTGACCCCGCCATCTGTAAGTTGAGGAACTCCACCTCTAGATTGTGGATGTCTTCCCGACTGCAAAACTCTTCCCTAATTAGGTCCTTGAACTCGTTCCAGGGGGTGGCATTAGCAGCTGCCAGCCCTAAGATCTGAACCTGTGCTTCCCACCAGGTTAATGCAGCACCTTCGAGTGTTCCAGTAGCAAACTTCACTCTACGAGACTCAGGGCAATCACGCACCTCAAAGTCAGTTTCGAGCCTCTCGAACCAATGGAGGAGGCCTACAACTCCCTCAGTACCACTGAAGGTACTAGGTCGGCAATCCTTGAGATTTTTGAAGGTGCAAACAGGTGGCTGAGCGTGTTGACCTCCTGTTTGTATGGCTGCAAGTGCCGCAGCAACTCGTTCGTTAATGAGAGCCGTCAACAGGGCTTGAGTCAAGTTGACACGTCCGGCCATGATCTTCATAGCAAATGCAACGTAAGTGAGAGAGGTTCGCGAATAGTGCGATGACAGAAGAGAGTAAGCACATAAGTGTTCTCAAGCAGTAACGAATAGTAGGCAATGTAATCTAAGCATACCACGAGCAAAGTTCTATGTAATTCTATCATGTAGGCAATAAAACATATACCATATTACCTAGAATGTTGAGTCTTGCACGTGGAGCGAGGCGTCGTTGTGGATCGTTGAGCACTGTACCGGTTATAGTCTGGTTTTAATAAAAATGTTTTCCCCTTATTAAAACCGAGTTCTCTATAACCAATGGCTCTGATACCAATCTGTCACACCCCCAAAATCCACACGCGGAGTATCACCGCTTGGAGGCGTGACTGACCAGGATCAAGCCACCAATCATATTGAACATATCATAATAGTAATTGTAACATCCAACCTCAATATAACTGGTGTTCAAATCAAAACATAGTTTAAGTAGTAAGCGGAAGCATAACGTTTAAAATCCAAGTATAAGTTCAAAAGTATGATAAATGTTTAACATCGCATCCAATATCCATGTCCACAACGACCGCGCCTCCCGTGCAAGCTCCAAGAGTACCTATGGTCCTGCAAGGCATGTAACAGAAAGTCAACAACTAGTTGAGCGAGTTCACAGTAGGTAAGTTCGTAATAGTAAGTTCTTTTCGTCACATGTGGCTCTACTAGGCCGATAGTATGTTCTATTAATGGGGGCTTCCCATATTTGTATATACACTAGACTATTCGTAACCATAAGTGTTCTTCTTAACCATAAGTGCTCAGGATAGACTAGTGTGGAAAGCTGTGGATGGGAATTTTGGCGACTTTAAGTCCTCTCAAGTTTGGGATATGGTTCGAAATAGAGATAATAATGCGGCCTGGGCTAATATGGTTTGGTTTTCTCAATGTGTCCCGCGCCACTCATTCCATATGTGGTTGGTGTTCAGGGATAAATTGAAGACGCAGGATAGGTTGGCAGTTTGGGAAGCAGGAAGTGCAACAAATCTTAACCACATGTGTTGCCCTTTGTGCCATTATGATCGTGATAGTCGAGATCATCTTTACTTTCAATGCGTCTTTGCGGATCAAGTATGGACAAACGTGAAGGGTATGGTGAACATGGATAGTGTAGATAATACATGGCAGTCCTTAATGGGTTGGGTTGAACACCATTCTAATTCGAAGACAGTTGATGATATTGTGTGTAAAATGGTAGTTGCGGCGACCTCGTATTACATATGGCAAGAGAGGAACAGTCGGCTGTTTACTTCTAATCATTTAACTGCAGTTCAAGTGGCTGAGAAGATTAAAAGTTCAGTTCGTCTAAGACTTATGGGTTCAAGTTTCGATTGGAGGCTACAAGGAAGAGGATATTTGAAACATGGAAGATTAGTGATACTAAGGATGGCGAGCTGGATCCGGGCTAGATATTTTCTGTTTGTTGTTTAGGCCGGCCTTGTGTTTGTTTGTGTTTTCGGCCGTGGCTGTTTTGTTTTTGTATTGACGTTTTGTCTGGTTGTTTGTTGTTTGGTTTGTTAGCTTGGTGTCCTAGGCTTGGTCTGTCAAGTCTAGTTGATGTGTTGCTCTGACACATCTTTCTTTTATTGGTTTATATATAAAATTCACCGGGGTAACCCTTTACCCAAAAAAAAAAAAAACCTTGTGTTTTCGTTGAGTTTCATCATCATCAACACAGTTACGAATAACAACAATTCCAATCATCACTTAACAGTTACGAATCACATAAATTCTGATGTTCAATCAGCAGTTAGATCGACTTCATCATGAAATCATTCACCCAGGCCAATTCATGATATCCTATACTACTAAATCACTGTACAAACCAGTTTACCGTTCCATCATCATTCAATATCAGTAAGTTGTTGCAATCATCATGTATTCGATCTATGTTTTTAACAGATAACCATAATCTACCAGTCATAACAGAAACTCACAAAACTTCAACAATGAGTTTACATAATCATCATCATAACAGTTATTATAATAGCCAAAGAAATCGGTTATGACAGTGAGCATTAACACGAATCATCTAAACAGTATAACAAGATTCAAACTGATTATTACACACTAACCTAGGTGTAAAACTGACTGGTCGATCGGGAAGAAGAGTTCCGATGCTGCAGTTGCCGTCGCACAAGGGAGGAGTAATGGAGCTCTAGGGTTTCGGTTTTGTGGTTAATCTTTTACGTAAAGGTTTAAATCAAAATATATGACTAATTGTACTGGGCCTAAGGCCCATTTGATATTCGTTGGCCTCTATGGACGAAAACACTTAATGCGTTTTCATGAGAGGGATTTCGGGTGAGGTCAACATTACACACACATTACACATAACCCTCTACATAATATCATTACATAGAGCATATACTAACCTATTTCGGGTGTGGGTGTTTCGAATATTATACAAGGTTCCAAATAAGAACATATTATTTATACCCAACACAATAACAATATATAAACATAATTTAACATACACATTTGCAAGGCACACCAAAATAATCATATAAATCACAATACAATTTATCGTCATACAAACGTGTACGGTTATGAACAAACACATCGTGCCAACAGACAATCTAACAATTAACGTGCAATAAATGCGAAGACAGAATCTCAGAAACTCGGGTTGTCACATCTTGGCTAGTGGTTGCGCAGGCTGATTTGGTGCAACTTGGGCCTGTGCAGTAACGGCATAGTTTTGGGAAGCCTTTCGCTTCCTAGACCCCCTTGAGGAACCAGAATCCTTTCCCTTCTTGTTTTGACCTTTCTTGCTATCTTCTTTGTCAGACGACTGCTTCTTACCTTTGTCACCCTTTTTATGCAGCTTTCCCTTTCGAACTTGTGACTCAGTCAATGTCGCTACTAACTCGATCGCCTGATGGAGTGTGGTAGGGTTACTACCAGTAATGATGTCTTGCACTGAGTCAGGTAGGCCGTCGATGTACCTTTCGATAGCCTTGTCGAGTGGGGTAACCATAGTCGGGCAAAGCAGACTCAACTCCTCAAATCTATCAGTATACGCCCTGTGCTCGCCACTATCTTGTTTCAAGTCATCAAACTCTCTCTCCAAAGCTCGCAGTTCATGACGAGGACAGAACTCCCTCATCATAAGGGCCCTAAGTTCAGCCCATGTCTGTGCTAGAGAAACTTCTGCACAACGATCTCTCATAACCCCGTTCCACCACGTAAGAGCCCTCTTCTGAAATACACTCGAAGAAAACTCGACCTTGCGATTGTCAGGACACTGCACGTGACGGAAAGTATTCTCAATGCTCTCGAACCATTGAAGAAGCCCAGTCGCTCCCTCAGAACCACTAAACTTGAGTGGTTTAGCCGAGTTAAAATTCTTGAAATTGCATGGAGCATTGTTGTTGTTGTTGGCTTGGTTCCATTGAGCAAAGAGGTTTGGGAATTGAGCAGCCATTTGCTGCGCAATGATTTCTGCCAGTTCGGCAGTCGCTATCTGGTTTTCACGTCGAGGAGGCATTCTAAAAGAGGAAAACATGAAAGGAAACGAGTGAGATGATTGGATGAAGAGAATGAGATGAAACAAAATCAACAAAAGCAAAGATGGTGGTCATTTGTCCGCATCGCAAAGCAAACAAGCGACACACAGTGACTAATCAAAGTAAATGGGTCAAAAATAATGTATCGCGAAGACATGCTCGCCTATAAGTGAACACTCACCCCAAGAGTTCCCAGGTAAGAGTGACTGGTCCGATTATGTGGATTTGTACGAACACTCTAGCCTTAGACAGAAAACCCAGGGTACAGGCATTCACTCTTCCAGTTTGCACGTGTTCACACTAATAAAAACCCAAAACTTTGACGAGATTTTTGAAAATTCAAAGGGGTTCAAAACCATATAACAGAGGGTTCAAAACCTTGTAATAAATCATTCAAAAATAGAATATTGTTTTTCAAAAATCATTTCGGAAAAATGGGTTCTTGTTTTGATAATCACCTAAGGATAGGTGATGTGCATGTTTTAAGATCTAAACACAAGATAACTTGTGTTAGGGTCCTAAAAAGGTTATAGTCTAGGTCAAAGAATTACTAATAACCTAATTCCCTATAACCATTGGCTCTGATACCAACTTTTCTGTCACACCCCGACCGCGTGGAACAACCAAACGTGGCGGAAACGTCGGGGAGTGTTGTAACAGAATTATTGTTTCACAACCATGGCATACAAAGTTATATTTTATTTATCAAACAAGCGTGTTACATTGTCTCAAAACAGGAAATAAAGAGTTCAGAACATATTTAAACTAGTTCTATCTTTATTTTAAGTCTCTAAGGCACAGGTCCGCCCTAGTGTCACGATCATCATCCTAAGCGACAGCTCCTGAAAACACATGTGAAAATAGGTACGTCAGCATAAAAATGCCTGTGAGATACATAGGTTTTGTGAAAATAGGATTCATGACTTAAGTTTAAGAAAATGTTTAATAAAATTTAGTCATGAACCTTGTAAGTTGTTTTTTTTTTTTTTTTTTTTTTTTTTTTTTGGGTAAAGGGTTACCCCGGTGAATTTTATAAATCAAAAAGCACAAATTGTGCAACTGAAATGTTACACACCAAAACCTTGGCATACCAAGCTAAGAACAAAAACAGCCAAACAGACAAAAACAACCTAAAAACAACCAAAAAAACAACCAAAAAAACAACGCAGCTCAAAAGAGCAACAAAAACATAGACAAGACTCTACTTTTCAGCCTGGATTAATAACCATGTTTCCACTGGGAAGCTGCCATTTCTCAAGTAACCTTTGAAGGCTAGGTCTCCACTTGAATTTGAATGACAATAAGCGCAGTCTAACCGTCCGAATGATCTCACGAGCAATGACCATCTCCGTACGCTGGTTTTTAGTGAAGAGCCTATTATTTCTTTCCTGCCAGACATAATAAGATGCAGCTGATAGAACCAATCAGCTGATAATATTTTCCGGCATCTGCATGTTCGAATTCTGATTCATCCAAGACATAATTTCGGCCCAGGTACCACTAACACTTTCCATATACGTCCATGCCTTAACGTTATTCCAAACAGCCAAAGCAAACGAGCATTCAAAGAATAGGTGATTCCTTGAATCTCTATCACGGCAACACAACGGACAACACATGAGGTTTAAATTTGTAGCACTTCCTGCCTCCCAAACTGACAATCTATCTTGCGTCTTCAATTTATTCCTTATGACAAGCCACAAATGAAATGAGTGCCTTGGGATGCAATGTTTGAACCAAACCATATTAACCCATGGCACTAAGTTTTCACGATGCCGGATATTATTCCAAACCTCCCAAGAAGAGAAGTGACGAGAATTGCCATCAAGATCCTTCCATATCAGCCGATCTTGCCTATCAAGAAAAATAGGAACCTGAATATTGATTAGAACTGGGAATAAATCATACCAAGCAATCGGCCATTTCCAATCCCCACTATGCGAAACCAACTCAGCAACCGAAGACTGAAGATGAAAACCAGCATTAGAGATTCGTCTCGGGCTAATAAAACTACTCAAAGGACATTGATCACACCACATGTCACTCCATATGTTTGTTTGAGACCCATTGCCAATAGAAGACCACAAATAAGGCCGGATTAAGCTTCGAATTGCGAGAAGCTTCCTCCAACCCCAAGTCATACGACCACGGCTCGGAACCTCCCAAAAACTCCTACCTTTAAGCTTATACATATGGATCCACTGAACCCAAAGCGATTTTCTGTTAGTGAGGATACTCCAAACATGAGTAGATAGAAGGGCTTTGTTGACATCAGAAATACATCTAATACCCAATCCCCCCTCATACTTGGGTAAACAGACAACCTTCCAAGCCACTTTAGCCTTAACAGACTGATGGGTAGTACCAGACCAAAGGAAAGTACGCATACATCTTTCAAGATCATTAACAATTTTAGCTGGTAACATGAAAACAGTAGCCCAATAAATATGCATTGCAGATAGAACAGAATTGACCAACTGAAGTCTACCAGCAAATGATAAAGATCTCGTCATCCAATTATCAATCTTCTTAACCATTTTATCCACTAAAATTTAGTAGTCTTTGTAAGAGAGCTTTGTTGATATTAGAGGAACTCCCAAATATCGAACCGGAAGTGATCCCTCTTGGAAAGGCATAATATGGAGAATTTCCTGTTTAATAGGAAGAGGGACATTGCCAAAGTAAACGGTACTTTTCGGCAAACTTGGAACTAAACCCGACACACTTGTGAACATCTGAAGAGTGTCCCGAAGAATCCTAACCGACGCCGCATCCCCATTAGAAAACAAAAACAAATCATCAGCAAACGAAACGTTAATAATCTTCTGTTTTTTGCAGTAAAGATGAAACCGAAACGCATTACTAGAGTAGGCAGCCTTCTTTAATAACAACGTGAGAACCTTCATGACAAGAGTAAATAAATAAGGGGATATAGGGTCACCCTGCCTGAGCCCTCTTTTACCCTTAAAATACCCATACAGGTTACCATTAATGCTCAGCGAATAAGAGACATTCGTAACACAAACCATGATCCATTTAACCATCTTTTGGTGGAACCCAAACGCATGCAGAACATCCTCAAGAAATGACCAGCTCACAGTATCATAGGCCTTTTGTATATCAATTTTAAAAGCACACCTGGGCGGGCCTATGTTTAAGTGATAATTGTGCATAAGCTCCTGGGTAAGAAGAATATTATCTGTGATTTTCCTACCCGGGACAAAGGCAGACTGATTAATGTCAACAAGATAATCCAAACTACCTTTAATATCTTGTCAGTGAGAATTTTGCTAATACATTTATAAATAACGTTGCAGCAGGAAATCGGCCTATAATCCATTACTGAATTAGGAGATGGAGTTTTCGGCACCAGTGCAATGATAGTGTGATTAATTTGTTGAAGCATCTTACCATTATCAAAAAAATCCAGAACCGCTTTCGTAACTTCATCACCCACAATATCCCAAGAGTTTTTGAAGAACGCAGAAGTGTAGCCATCCGGCCTCGGGGCTTTATTTTCTCCTATGGAGAACATAGCACTTTTAACCTCTTCCCGAGTAACCTGCCGAATCATATGGCTAGCAACATTCGTGTCAAGAACATTAGCAAATAAATCATGATTCACCAGCTTGATAACTTGGTCCTGGGTACCCAAAAAATCCGAGTAATGCGAGACCAGGACACCAAAAACATCATTTCCATTAAACCAGTTCCCATGAACATCTTGAATACTATGAATCTTATTACATGCATTCCTCATTTTAACACAATTATGAAAGAATTTCGTATTTGAGTCACCTGCTGCTAGCCATTCTGCCTTGGATTTTTGCTTTAGAAAGCATTCTTCGTCATAAGACACGGCATTGAATTCCCGAATACATCTAGCTTCAGATTCTCGAAGATCCAGGTCCAACGGGTTCGCGTCTATAGCCTTTTGGATAGCATCCAACTTTCCTCTAATCTCCTTAACTCGGCTATGCAGATTACCCTGAACAAACAGAAGACGTCTCAAAGGAGACTTGAGAGCCGACAACTTCTTAACCACCGAAAACATAGTTTTACCCGGGATCACCTTAGCCCACTCCTTGGCAACACAAGGAATAAAACCCTCCTTACTTGCTAAGAAGTTAGCGAACTTGAAAGGTTTAGGTCGATTATGCTTGAACGGAGACAAATGAAGAATGCATGGCGAATGGTCCGAGACCCGATAAGGATGGAAAAGGACATAAGCATCTGGAAACAAATCAAGTAACTGAGTATTACTCATAACTCTATCAATTTTCTTTAACACCCCTACACCATTTTTCGGCTTTTGGTTCCAAGTGAACCGCAACCCATGACTTTTAATATCAGAGAGTTGATTATGTTGCACACAATCATAAAACTCCCTCATCCCTGCCAGAATTGTAGATGGCCCAACTAAGTAATCATCCATTGAAAGAGCCGAGTTAATGTCCCCTAGCACCACCCACGGTCTGTCATGAATGAAACACTTGTGCTTACATAGGTCATCCCAGAGATCCCTTCTATCTTGGTATTTATTTTCAGCATAAACAAACGAGCAGAAAAAGACTTTATTATCAGATTTTATACGAATTTGCACATGTAAAACCTGATCCGATTGGGCTATCACCATAAGATCCAACAAATCCTTGTTCCAACCAACAATGATCCGAGTACCTCTAGAACAGCAGCTACCGTTTGAGGTCCAATCCCACAGTCTAAACACCCCTTTACAGATTCTATCAAGATTAGTGACATTAACATGAGACTCCAACACCGCACACACCTGGAGCCGATTTTCAGAGACAAGTTGACGAACCTCTCTTTGTTTCAGGGGAAGGTTCAATCCCCTTATATTCCAGACACCTATACTACCCATGGACACCAGCTTGACCGGGAGTGCTTGCCCCCTCAGATTTTTTGTCATTAGTACCAGCACACATAAACTCTGAAATCTTAGTTGTGTTTTGCTTTACAAAATCATCAACCAATGAACTATCCTCCTTACTATTACTCATACTTGGATCCCCATCAGCCATTTGATCCAGAACCGAAAAAGAGTTCTTTAAATTCAGGTTACTATTGTTAACTCCCTGACTTGCCTTAGACATGTGCCGCTCCCCTTCAACACTCTTTGTTCCGGATGGCCCAAAACCCGCATGGCTGCTCTTTTGTCTATAGACAACTCTAGGCTTTTGCTTCTTTTGAGGAAATCCATGCTTTGCAACTTTCCTTTTATCGGTTACGAACCCCTCATCATCAGTCGTAACTTGTTTAGGCTTCACAGTTGCAGATTTAGGACACGTAGCATCCGAATGGCCAAACAAACAACAAGCCGCACACCTATGAGGTTTCCATTCATATTCAATGTCAACTTTTTCCATCAGATAACCTTCTTCATCCAACTTAGGGATAGCGAGAATAATGTGTTCTTTCAATTCATTATCTGCCGATATCTCAATTATAGCCCGAGCAAAGCTCGTTCTACCCCAATTTTCAGCACACATATCAGCCGTGTAGGCATCTAGTCTTTTCGGAACCCCAAGCTTCGACGCTAGTAAACTCAGACCTTCATCGGTATAAACTGCTAGGGGAACATTATGTAACTTAATCCACACAGGCACCGTTTTAATCCCATCCTTTTTCAAACTTACCGAGGGAGTCTAGATATTCAGGAATAAGGGAATCTTCCTTATAAGCCATGGGCCACCTTCTAAAACACTTAGCATACCTTCTTTGGTGTTGAACTTGAAAAAGAAAAAACCACCCGCATTCATCATGAGTTTAGTGAAACCAAACTTCGCCCAAACATTCTTTGCATAATATTCCACAACCGGAAACGGCAACCTGCTACCCAAGAAGTAGCCATACAGAACATTCTCAAGTTTATCCTGGGCCTTCTTGACTACTTTTTTCGGAATAACCACATCCGCATCATCTCTTGTTTCCAACGGCTTCATAAGTCTAAAGTTGATCTCTCTCTTGTTCCGGACGGAAGACTGAAGTTTGTCTGCATAGGAGACTGGCACTGACGGCTCAGCATGCTGATCATTCTGACTATCAGCTATGCTAGAAACAGGCTGAACTGGAACTGTGATCTTCTGTAACTCATCAATAACGTTAATGATCTTAGGATCTTTCTGCACCACGCCCCGACGAGGAAGCAATGGATTCCCATCAATCTTTAACGGCTTACTAAACAGAGACGAATTATCACGCAAATCCTGAATATTCATAGAACCCTTTGAGGAAATAAAGACATCCTCATGCAACTTTTTCGAGAATGATTGAAACCCTAAGTCCTCCAAACCCTCATCACGATTATAATCCATATCCAAGAACGTAGAAAATAACCAGATGGCATAAACATGCAATAAGAACGAACAGAAAAAACAACACCCACAGCGATTGAAGCAACAAAAACCCTAGACGAAAACAAGAAACGAAAACCCTAATATCAACTTCAAAAGATTAGAAACCAGGGTAGAAGTCTAGAAACCTTACTCAGAAGGATCGACAACACCTCAATACCTAACCCAGATCAATCGAAATTAGGGTTGAAAATCAAAAACTAAGGTTTCTAGAGTAGTCGCCAAAATCGCCAAAGAGACCAGAGAAAAGCCATCTTAAGAACCCCGTACCTTGTAAGTTGTTTTGTTTTGTAGATCATTTAAAAAGCGATAAGATCAGATGATATGTATACATAAAAGAATAATACATGGTTAAATGAATAACCAAGTAAAATGAGTTGTATAAAATAAGTTGTTTGTAAAGCAATGTCTTGTGAAAGATATGTTATTTGTATAAAATGTTATATGTCTAAATTGAAATGATTCAAATAACGCTACGATATGTAATACAATACAAACACTTATGTATAGGAAGTACCAGCGGCGTATCCACCATGCTTGTATCATATTACACACGCCTCGTTACTTAAATCACTTAAACAAACCACCAATGTATAAAGTCCATGTTTAAACCAATTGTCAAAAAGTCCTTGTATAAGCCATGTCAAATGTTAAAAAGTCCAAATGTAGTCAAGTAATGTGTAACAAATGTTATGTATTGTAAGTAAAGTATTGTCACATGAACCAAATGTAGAAATGTACAAAACAAAGTATTTTGAATATATCAAAAAGTTATGTTTTGCAAAGTAAATGCATGTTACATTGATACAAACACTTATGTGGTAAGTTAACGCATACATTCAAGCCTTGAGACAGTCGGATAACCCTTTTAGTCAAGGTTATCAAAAGAAATGTTTTCGGATTCAGTCATTCCTTACATCCAAACAAACCCGGGATGTCAGGAATGGGATTTGTCAAGTCCTATGGTACCACTACTTACTACCGAGCGGCGTAGCTAATGTTAATGAACGTATATAAGTCCCGTTTGTGCAAACCAAATGTTATAGCAATTGTATACATGTCATATGAAAACAATGTACTAAGTATGCTAAGTTAACATACAAAGCAGAAAAGTCATGTAAATCAATGTGCTAGCATGCTATCAGTCAACTACATAGCAGAAATGTAATGTAAAACAATGTACTAAGTATGCTAAGTTAACATACATAGCAAAACAATGTAATGTAAATCATGTACTATAAATGTACTAACGAACATAGCAAGTATATGATGTGAAAACATGGAAAGCATTAAAGTAACAAGTAGGCACATGTGTTTCACCCCAAAGCAGTTTGGAAAACAGTAAAAGAGGGGTCTATGTACTCACATGAGATTGCTTAGTAGTCCTTGAGTAACAACCAAACAATGCTAGAGATCACGGATATCAAACGGCACCTAATATGGGTAACTATGTTAATATTCCGAACCTAAATCGGAGGATCGGATAGAATGAGGGTTCGTAAACCAAATGAGTATGGGAACTCATGTAATATGGTTTAACAAAGCCCACATACTAAAATGAAACCTAACCTAAGTGCTTACGACCCGTTTAGGTAGCTTATGCTACTTTAACGCGTCGTTCTCGTAAAACGCGTTTGGAACGCCTAACTAGTCCTATGATAAGTAAAATACGCCTTAACATGTCTAATATTGTTACCAAATCAGTTTAGATACCAAAAGTTATGTTACATATGCTTAAAATGAATTTTGGCGTTCAAAGGGCATTTTGGTAATTTACTTAAGGCATATATACTACCTATCATACAACTACTCAAACGATGTGACCATAAGGTATAACCTCGGAAGGTTATTCCCTATACAACTATGGTCACCTAATGTGTTTGGTCGGATCCTAATGATCGACCAGACGGGTCGGGTTCGAAGTATAAGCGATTGTTTAGATCGCTTACCTTACGACCCTATATAAGCACTAAGCTAAAAGTGACGAGCTAAGCATGTTAAAACATGCTTAACTAAGTTAGAAAACAAGTTTGGTATCAAAACAAACGGTTTTGATACCTATAAGTAGTTTGGTTACAAAATACGCAATAACACGCATTTTGGCCGAAACTACGACTCGTCACTGAGTCTAGATAACGTGGTAATCATTAGGTATAGTCACTAGGGACTATAACCATCGTGATTACGCTCACGTTATGAAGTTCAAACGAACTTCGCATTGACCATAAACTGGTCAATGCAGAAAGTCAAACAAAGTTTGACTTTAACGCTAAAACAATAAAAGAACGAAGGAACACTTACAAAGGGTCCCCGAAAGCTTTGTTTTCCAAATATTTCTCAGGTATGAAGTGATAAAACACTCCAACTTAGAGAAAAATCAGATTTCAAGTGGGTTTTGTGTTGTGATGGGTTGGGTATTTATAGGATTTGGACCACCGTTAGGATCGTTTCTTGAAAACCGTGATCGAATCTCATCCGTACACTTGTTGGAATGTTATGGAACCCAAATTGGCCCCCCACCATCAGGGATTGACATGTGGCATTGGGTTTGGGAGTGGGTAACAGCTGGCTGGAAGCTTCTGATGTGATGGGGACCCCTTACGGACCGTAAGGGTCATGGCTTACGGTCCGTAAGCCATTAACTTTGGCAGAATTATAGTTTCAGTCCCTGCACCTTGTTTCGTTGCGTAACGGCACTTCTAACACCCATCAAACCCAATTTCAAGCTCCACAATGATGTTAAGACATAGGGAACATGAAATATGCTTGAAAACATCTCGGATGTCGGTTTGTTTGGCCGTACGATTGCGATGTTCGGCTAATTACGACGGAATGCGCATAAGCGTGAAAAACGATCCAAATTACGTGACGAATGGATTTTTGACAAGCCAAACACTAAAGGATAATATTATAATGCTTACATAAATTTTTGGATGTCCGGATGTATTCAGAACGTAAGTTATGCGCGAAAGTGCAAACTTGTGCACTTTTTGACGCTTTTAGTCCCTGAATGACCCAAAAGTTTATTTTAGCACACCGAACCCCTCAAAGCCTATTTCTAAGCTATGTAAAGGATATTTATGGTATGTTTAACTTATGGTCATGTTCCGGAATGTCTGTTACAGTTCAAATTGGCATACTTTCGCAGTTTGTCAAATTTAGTCCCTATAAGCGAATTAACTTGTTTTTGCCATACCAAAGCCTTCAAAACTTATTTCTAAGTTATGTAAAGGTTATTTAAGGTATGTTAAGTATATGTTGTTGTTCCGGAGTATTTGTCGCATTAAACTGATTACGTTTACGCACCAGGTTGCGTATAACTCTCCAGAAAGCGATATAGAGTTTGAAATTGAACAAAAGTCAAAACATGAAAAATGTAAAACATAACCAAACAAACATTGGGATCAAATAACTTTGTTTTATTGATAACTGAATTGTTTACAATGATTTCAGACACAGATGTTACATTGATGAGATTGTGTCTCGACATGGTGTTCCTTTGGATATCATTTCTGATCGTGATGCTCGATTTTCATCTCATTTTTGGAAGACCATGCAATCTGCTATGGGAACCCAACTAAATCTAAGCATTGCTTATCATCCCCAAACAGATGGACAATCCGAGAGAACGATACAAACATTGAAGGATTTGCTTAGAGCGTGTGTGATAGACTTTGGTGGTAATTGAGATTCTCATCTACCGTTGATCGAGTTCTCTTACAACAATAGTTTTTTGGGTAAAGGGTTACCCCGGTGATTCTATATATTCACACTGTAAAAAACAAGTAGTGAGGAAATACCCCCACTAGTTCAGACATGGGACAGGCCCCATAAAAGTAAACAAAACAAACAAGCAAACGCAACACAAAGACAACCAAAAAAACCCGCAACTAGACTAACAATCTAGGAAAATAAGAAGCACATCAGCCAATCAGCCACCCGTGTCAATAAGCTCATCCCCGTGAATATCCCATTCCTCCAACAGTCTTCTCACTTTTGCTGTATTCTTGAACCTCGCTCCCATCAACTTATAACAGACAATATTGATGATCGTTGCAGCTACCGTATCTGGAGGCCTAGCATGATTCCTGAACAAACGGGCATTCCTTTCCTGCCAAACTATGTAGGCTGAAGCCCCAACTACCAGACGACAAACATAATTGGCAGCAGATTTGGACCGAACCCGAACCACTAACCAGTCCACAATACTACTCCAAGACGCATCTACAGTCGACATCCCAACTTTGTTCCTGACCATATACCAAAACTGCTTAGAGTAACAACATTCAAAAAACAAATGGTTGTGCGAGTCATAATCCGCAAAGCATAACAAGCAACACATCATGTTCATGTTTCCTCTCCTCTCGGCTCCCCATTGTAAGATTTTATCCTGTGTCAGAAGTTTACACCGCATAATCAACCACATTAGAAAAGCATGCCTTGGGATACACTGAGAGAACCACACGATATTCACCCAAGAGACCTCTGGCTCCGATGTCAGGATACAATCCCAAACCATAGCCGATGAGTAAGGCCGCAGCTCATTACCAACCTTCCAGACAATCCGATCATTAACACTCGGATGGATACACACGTTAATCTGGTTTAAAACAGGAAACAAGTCTCTCCAAGCATCAGGCCACAACCAATTCCCGTTGCTCATAATATCCGCAACACTAGAATGGACCGAGAACCCTGCATTAGTAATGGTTCTAGGAGATAAAAAACGGCCGAGAGGCCCAGCATCACACCAGTAATCATACCAAGCTGAAGTACTTTTACCATCGCCAATCTTGGACCAAATAAAATTTCTAAGAAGAGGTCTAATCTGCAAAATCTTTCTCCAAGTCCAACAACAGTTCGAAGGGGGTCTACATTCCCAGAAGTTTCTATTATTCAGCCGGTAAGTGTGTATCCAGTCCACCCATAACGACTGACGTCTAGTCAAAATGCTCTAAACATGCGACGCAATTAGAGATTTATTAACATCACCAATACGACGAATGCCCAGGCCACCTTCATACTTAGGGACACAAACCGCTTTCCAAGAGACCTTGGCCTTACCATGCTGGTTCGGCCCTTGAGTCCACAGAAAACTCCTCATCTTGGCTTCCAAGTCCATGATAACCCGAGCAGGTAATATGAAAACAGAAGACCAGTAAATGTGTATAGAAGACAAAACAGAGACAATCAGTTGGAGCCTACCAGCAAATGAGAGAAGCTTATTTCTCCAGTTTGTAATGCGTTTCTCCAGTCTTTCAATAAGAATGCTACAATCCTTATAAAGGAGTCTCGACGTGATAAGAGGCACACCTAGATATCTGACAGGAAGCACTCCTTCGACAAAAGGCATAATACCCAGAATAGCACTTTTAATCTGATTAGGCACATTACAAAAGAAGACAGTACTCTTCTGGATACTCGAAACCAAACCTGACATCTTGGAAAACTTTGAGAGGGAATCCATAATGCATCTAGCTGAAGCAACTTCTCCTCTAGAGAACATGAACAAATCGTCAACGAAACACAGGTTAATGATTTTCTGCTTTTCACACCTGTTATGAAATCTAAATGACGAATCAATCCTGGTAGCGTGTTGAAGGATACATGTCAAAATTTCCATTACAAGAGTAAATAGATACGGGGACATCGGATCACCTTGTCTTAAGCCCCTTTCTCCTTTGAAATACCCGTAAGTATGTCCATTAACACAAACCGAATAAGACGTGGATGAAACACATAGCATGATCCAATCCACCATCCGTGGCGCGAACCCAAAACCAAGTAACACCTTCTTAAGAAAACTCCATTCAACTGTGTCATATGCTTTCTGAATGTCAACCTTGAAAGCATATCTAGGAGGCCCAAAACTCCTATGGTAATTATGCATCAGTTCTTGCGTAAGAAGGATGTTATCCGAAATCTTCCTTCCTGGCACAAAGGCCGATTGGTTGACACTCACAATGCTATCCAGCGCTCCTTTCATACGGTCAGTAATGATCTTACTAATACATTTGAAGATAACATTACAGCACGAGATCGGCCTGCAATCCGTAATAAGCGAAGGTGTGGGGACTTTAGGAACAAGAACAATGAGCTTATGGTTCAACTCCTGGAGTAACTTTCCTGTATTAAAGAAATCAAGAACTGCATTGGATACATCCATCCCAATAACAGGCCAAGCACTTTTAAAAAACGCTGCAGTATACCCATCAGGCCCAGGCGCTTTATCATTGCCAATATCAAACATCGCCGCTTTAATCTCTTCCAGAGTAACCTGACGAACCATATTAGCCGCAACTTCCGTGGTCAGGGTTTTAGTGAAAAGATCTGGTGCCTGTTGGAGGGACACATCCCCTTTACACCCTAAAAAGTTTTCATAATGTTTGACAAAGGCAGTAGGAACATTGTCGCCCTCATAGGTAACCCCATTGGAGTCGATAATTGCATCAATCCGACTAATTTGGTTCCTACATTTCAAAGACATATGAAAAAACTTGGTGTTAGAATCACCTGCAACCAGCCAATCCACCTTAAATTTCTGTTTTAGGAACCGTTCCTCATCCAAACAAGCCTCTTGAAAATCACGTTGGATACTAGATTCAGCAACACGAAGGACCTCGTTCATAGGATCATGGTCTATGTCACTTTGAATACCTTCCAGTTTAGCCCGAAGATCATCAACCTTTTTATGAAGGTTACCTTGCTTAACCAGAAGAGCCCACAGAGGAGACTTTAGAAGCCGTAGCTTCTTAACCACACAAAACTGATGGACTCCACTAACATGAGTGTGCCACTTTGACTTCACAATATCAAGGAATTCAGGCTTATGAATCAAAAGATTAGCAAATTTAAACGGTCTCGGTTTAACTCTTTCAGCATCCGGGAGATTTAAAATACATGGACAATGGTCCGAAACCCCATATGGTTTGAATAAAACGTACGCACCAGGAAACGCATCAACAAACGGAGAATTACCTAAAACCCTATCAATCTTCTTGAGAAGCCCAACTCCCTTCTTTGGTTTTTGGTTCCATGTGTAATGCATGCCCGTACTATTGATATCAAACACCTCTATCTTCTCCACACAATGTTGAAACTCCTTCATACCAGCCGTGATAGAAGAGACACCCATGGACTTATCCTCAAGATAAAGGGCCGAATTAAAATCTCCCATGATAACCCATGGACTATCGTTTACTAGAGCTTTGTGCATAGACAAATGATGCCACACCTCTCTACGGGTGACATAATAGTTAGCAGCATACACGACCGAGCAAAAGAAAACATTTTTATTAGCTTTACCAACAAGCTGAAGATGCATAACTTGATCCGTTTGTTCTAGCACCATAACATCAAAGACCTCAGGATTCCATCCAATGATGATACGAGCACCCTTCACACATCTACCCCCATTCGACGTCCAATTCCAGTTACGGAAAACTGCTTTACACACTCTACCCAAGTTAGAAATATCAACATGAGACTCAAGAATCGCACAAAAACTCAAGTTACTGCTTTTTACAATCTGACGAACCTCCATTTGTTTCAGGGGACGGTTCAACCCCCTAATATTCCAAACAGCTAGACTACCCATTTAAAACCTCTGTAGAAGGAGTGCTTGC
This sequence comes from Helianthus tuberosus, assembly GCA_030545235.1. Lineage (NCBI taxonomy): Eukaryota > Viridiplantae > Streptophyta > Magnoliopsida > Asterales > Asteraceae > Helianthus > Helianthus tuberosus. The sequence goes on from JARYGA010036193.1 coordinate 122,604, forward strand.
CCCTTTTATGTTGCTAGAAGTTTTGGTACCCTGCAAGATAAACTCATTAGTCTCATTGTACGCTTCAACGACCTCCTCATCATCTGAGTCTCCTACATCGTCCCCCAACCCCTTGTTCTGTTGCCCATCGTCTCCCTGGTAATCTCTAAGAACATCAAACGAGTTATTAGACACCCCACTAGTAGAAGGTTCTGAGTTTTTAACCTCTCCAATAGATTTCGACCCAACCGGTCTATATTCAAACTTCGGTTTGGCTTTATTAACCGGAAAACCCACCCTCTTGGCAGCTTTTTTAGCATCTATATCCCTAAAACCCTCGGCATCCATACCAGGCCCTTTTGGCGGTCCCCGAGACTGCTTACCCCCATTTTGTTTCTGTGTTTTAGGAGCTGGACGAGTAGGTTTCAAAGGATGTTTCGGGCAACATTCATCAGAATGGCCAAAGACTTTACACTCAGCACACCGAAGAGGACTCCATTCATACTCGACATACATTTTCTCTTTTATAAACCCCTCCCCTTCAAGTTCAGGCACCGCTACAACAATTTCCTCCTTAAAATCATTCTCAGCTGAGATTTCCAACAAAGCTCTAGCATAACTACTCCTACCCCATACATCCGTACACATGGAAGTAGTATAAGAATCCAATAAATTCGGCTCCCCAATAGCAGTGGCAATCATGCTCAAACCATCCTCCGTATAAGCAGCTATAGGGACATCATGAAATTTAACCCACACTTGAATCTTTTTAACTTCTCTCTTCTCTAGTTTAGTAGTAGGAGACCACACACTAAGAAAGAAAGGTTGAGATCGGATAATCCAAGGCCCCTCTTTGAGAACATTCATCATACCATCTTTGCCCGCGAACTTAAATAAGAAAAACCTATTAGCGTTCATCATGGACTTCTGTAGCCCAAATTTCTTCCAGTTATTTCTCACAAAGTAATCAACAACCGGGAAAGCCACTCTATCCCCCAAAAAGTACCCGTACAACGTATTCGATAACTTTTCTTTCTAACAGACTCCTTGGGGAGCACTACATCACAACCATCATGCACAATCGGACAAGCAAGAGATCTGAAATTAACCTGGTTATTCTGACGTTTTGACTGATCAGGCACAACAGATTCCGCATAAGACATAGGTTTCAAAACAGACGTCTCAACATCTCGGATCGACACATCCTCTTCAGAACCAACATGCATGTTACCTCCTTGTTGTTTATCAGAACCATGACTAGGGTTTGCATGGGAAGGAGTTCTAAAATCAGCAAATGTAGGAAATGTCTTAGACTGATCTCCCACAGGTAGAGAAATCTTCGTTAAACCATCCAGAACAGACGAACCAGAAGTCGAGTATAGACCCCTCCTTGGCAACAACGGATTACTCTCCATATTCGTCACTCGCAACCCAATACCACGCGAAGACAATGAGCCACCATCTTCCTTATTCAGACCCTGAGGATTGATAACACCATCGAAGCCACTCCCTGTTTTCCGAGTACCACCACCGTCGGGTGGTTTTTCCCTACCCATCAAATTATTCTTCTTATCATCAACTCTCTCCATGCAGCAAGAAACAACGTGAAGACCAAGATACCCAGCAAAAACCGATCACAAGCAAACCCTTATCCTTTAAGCCCTAGGCTCAATCATCCACCCTTAACTGATTATAGAAGCGTATCGATCTAGCTAAGTTAATCTCAGTTAACCGCAATCAACAACAACTAGTGTAATCAATCAGGGTTTCAAAAAGAATCACTAGAGCGGCGATAGAAAGAAAGAAAAAACAAGAAAACCCTAATTTCTAATCGGTCACAAATGCTAACAAGTTCGTTCTAGAGGATTGATGAATCAAAACTCCAGTAACAGACTGTTATACATAAGATCATGAAGAAAAATCTAGGGTTTCATGGAGAAGCAAAATCGCCAAAAGGAGAGAGAGGAGAGGGTTGGCTGATATATTTTTGCGTTAAACGTTTCTATTCATTAAGTATTACAACAATAGTTATCATGCTAGTATCAATATGGCACCGTTCGAAGCTTTATACGGTCGAAAATGTCGTTCACTGTCTGTTGGAATGAGATCGGTGAAGCTCAACTTACTGGACCTGAACTCATTCTGGAAACGACAGATAAAATCAAGAAAATTCGCGATAATCTTCTGACAGCTAGAAGCTGTCAAAAGAGTTATGCGGATATGCGATGCAAGCCCTTGGAATTTCAAGTCGGAGACCGTGTCCTACTCAAGGTATCCCCTTGGAAGGGAGTGGTGAGATTTGGAAAGAAAGGAAAACTTGCACCTCGATATGTTAGACCATTTAAGATTGTTGAAAGGATTGGAAAGGTTGCCTATCGACTTGAGCTACCTCTTGAACTTGGGAATATTCACCCAACATTCCACGTGTCCAATTTACGAAAGTGTTTAGCCGATACTGAAGACCAAGCGAATACGATTAGTCAAAGTTCGCTGGGAGTCCAAACATGGCCCAGAGTTTACTTGGGAGCGTAAGGACCAAATGAAGGCGAAATATTCACATTTGTTTTCACAAGTTTCCTCCAGTTAAAATTTCGGGACGAAATTTCCTAAAGTAGGGGAGACTGTGACAATTGTGCTTTGTAAACGATGTACGATTTAAAACAATATCAATTATCAATAAAACGATGTGTTTTGGTGTTAATATTTGTGTATTTGTGTTTGGCGATTTTACGATTTGATTCTAGTTCGATTCCAAGCTTTAAATCGCTTTCTTGAAAGTTATACGCAAACTGATGCGTAAACGTAATCAGTTTAATGCAACAAACACACCGGAACAGTGACATAGGCTTAACATACCTTAAATAACCTTTACATAACTTAGAAATAAGATTTGGAGGGTTTGGTGTGTCAAAAACAAGTTTATCCGATCGCAGGGACTATTTACGTCAAACTGTGAAAGTATACCGATTCGTATTATAACGAACATTCCAGAACTTGATCATAAGCTAAACATACCCTAAATATCCTTTACATAGCTTAGAAATAGGCTTTGAGGGGTTCGGTATGCGAAAATATACTTATTTGATCAATAGGGACTAAAAGCGTCAAAAAGTGCATAAGTTTGCATTTATGCGCATATCTTACGTTCTGAACATATCCGGACATCCAAAAATTTTTGTAATCATTAAAATATTTTATTTTAGTGATTGGAATGCAAAAATACCATTCGTCGCGCAATTTGGATCGTTTTCGCGTCCGTTCGAGTTTTCGTCGTAATTAACCGAATAACGTGACCCGTACGACCAAACGAACCGACATCCGAGATGTTTTCAAGCATATTTTATGTTCCCTATAATTTAACTTCATTGTAGAGCCTTAAAATGGGGTTAACGGGGCTTAAAAACATCAAAATCTAAGTTTATAGCTTGCAGGGACTAAAACTGTCAATCTGTCAAACTTTACTTGGCGGGCTGCGAAGGATGGAGTCTATTCCTACGCGGGGCGCGACAGACTACCTGATCAGAAACATTGAATTTGGTCACAACAGCTGATTTCAGTGGTTTTTAACATGGTTTTGGGATACCTTGAGCTTGTTTTTGTGTTCCCCCGGTATTAGAAACCATGTTCCACAAGTGTATGGCCAAGATTGATCCTCCTAACACTTGGAATGATCTTATTAATCCAAACTTTCTATAAATAGGCTTGGGTTTCTCATTTGTTCCTTGCTCAAATTGAATTAAATCTGCTCTAAGTTGAAGCTAAGGCTTCATACCTGAGTGTTTTAGTTCAATTCTTCCTAGCTTGGACCCTTTGTAAGCTTCTTTCATGCTTGTTTATGCTTTTCAAGCTTGAAAGTCAAACAGTGTTTGATTTTCTGCTTTGAGCATGAATTGGTCTAGTCAAAGTTCAATTGAACTTTGCAACGTGAGCGTAATCACGATGGTTATAGTCCCTTGTGACTATACCTACTGATTACCACATCGATTAGTCGAAGTGACGAGTCAAAGTTTTAGTCAAAATGCCGTTTATGCGCATTTTGCAACGAAACTATTTTTGGGTATCAAAACACTTTGTTTTGATATCAAATCTGTTTTCTAACTTAGTTAAACATGTTAGTTAAACATGTTTTAACATGTTTAACTCCTCACTTTTAGTCTAGTGCTTGTATAGGGTCGTAAGTCAAGCAGTCTTGAGAACCGCTTCGACTTTCGAACCCGACCCGTTTGGTCGATCGTTAGGATCCGACCAAGCATATTTTGTGACCATAGTTGTATAGGGAATAACCTTCCGAGGTTATACCTTATGGTCACTTAGTTTAATTAGTTGTATGATAGGTAGATTATATGCCTTAGGAAAATGACCAAAATGCCCTTTTCATGCATAATTGGACTTTAAGCATATGTAACTTAAATTTCGACATTTAAACTGATTATGCAACATATTTAAACTTGTTAGGGCATATAATACTTCTCATAGGACTAGTTAGGCGTCTCGAATGCGCTTTCGCGCGAACGACGCGTTAAAGTAGTGTAAGCTACCTTAATGGGTCGTAACGGGTCGTAAGCACTTAGGATAGGTTCCGATTTAGAATATAGACTTTGTTAAACCATATCACATGAGTTCCAATACTCATTTGGTTTACGAGACCTCATTCTACCCGATCTTCCGATTTTGGTGCCGATTTATTAACTAGCGATCCGATTACTAGGTACCACTTGATTTCCTTGGTTTGCCCGAGCTTTGTTAGTTCATTAGATCAAGGATACTTTGCAATTCAATGTGAGTACATAGTTCCTCTCTTTTACTATTTTCAATTGTTTTGGGTGATTCATATGTGTTAAACGATTTCGATGCTTTCGACGATGATTTCAAAAACGAATACTATGGTTTATATTAAACATAACGATTTTCGATAATGTGAACGAACTTGTTGGGACGTAATTACATAACGAATGACATTCATTAGCTTTGGCTGAGCCGACCAGTAGTATGTTATGGTACCATAGGATCTGACAAATCCTGTTATCAAACTATCGCCATGGTTATGTGTGGGGATATGTGGGTAACGACAAAACCTGATGATTGTTAACTTACCCTTTGGTGGTTTGTTAATACGAGTTGAACGATGGATGAGTTACGAAGGTTTGAATGTATTCACGAGATGACCAAAAGTAGTTTTCACAACTAAAACGAGAACGATTTGAACGATTGAACGATTTTGAACGATTGAAACGATTGAACGATTTGAACGAGTTGAACAAGTTAACGAATTGAACGAACGATTGGTGTCACACCCCGACCGCGTAAAACAACAAACCGCGGCGGAAACGTCGGGGAGTGGAGCGACAGAATTATTGTTTCAACAACCATGGTAATTAAAGCTTGGTATTATTAAGATTAAAATTTACATTGTCTTGGAGTTCAAACTAAACATAACATAAATAACTGTCTTTTAAGTCACTAAGGCACAAGTCCGCCTAAGTGAAGCACAAACATCATCATGCATTAGCACCTGAAACACATGTAAAATAGGTACGTCAGCATAAAAATGCATGTGAGATACATAGGTTTTGTTTATGCAGGATTCATGACTTGTAGAAAAATAATGTGTTTAACAAAAATGTAGTCATGAACCTTGTAAAATGTTTTCCTTTATAAAATCATATGAAAATCGATATGAAAATCAAATGATAATAAGAGGATAATGCATGGTTAAATGAATAACCAAGTAAAAGTAAATTTGTATAAAATATGTACTTTGTAAAACAATATCATATTTTTGTATAAAATGTTTCATGCCTTGTCAAAGTGGTTTAGATAACGCAACAATGTATAACACAATAAAAGCACTTATATATAGGAAGTACCAGCGGCGTATCCACCATGCTTTTATCATATAACACATAGCCCCGTTACATAAGTCACTTATCAATATCCAACCAAAATGTCTTGTTCAATGTCAAAATGTTTATGCGTAAACCATGTTCAATGTCATGTGTAACAGGTATCATGTATAACCAAATGAAATGCATAGCAAGTAGAAAGAAAGTATCTACTCAAACTATGTGATAATGCCAATGTGAAAACAAATGTCATGTATGGTGAATAACTAGGAATTACTCAACCCCATAGGAAAATGTACAAAACAAGCTTTTTGAATAAACCTAAGTTTAAATCAAATGTTATACTTTGCAGAAAACAATGCTTTATGATTACAAACATTTATGCAGTAATGTTAATCGCATACATTCAAGCCTTGCGACTGTGGCGACAAACCCTTAAACAAATTAAAGGTTTATCTAAATTATGTATATCGGATTCTGTCATTCCCAACTTCCAAACAAACCTAGGAAGTCAGAAACGGGATTTGTCAAGTCCTATGGTACCATTACATACTACCGAGCGGCGTGATCAATGTTAATGAATGTATTATTGTTCCGATTAAACATACCAAATGTCATAACCAATGTAAGCATGCTATGAAAACCATGTACTAGTATGCTAAGTAAACATACATAGTAGAAATGTTCATGTAAAACAATTGTGCTAGCATGCTCAGTAAACATACATAGCAGAAGGGTTTCCCTTTTGTTCTTGTTCCTGGTTCTTTTTCTCCCGTGTTTTTTGTTCTGCTTCATTGATTCCTTCCTGTAGTCAATGAGTCCTGCTGGTATTCCATCGGATATTCCCCCTGATTTGGGTTGTGAGGTTGGGGCGAATGGTTTGGAGGGGTCTGTGCATCTTTCGAAGGGTTTTCAGGAGAAGGATTTGAATAGGATGGATGATTTGAGTTTGGGAAGTTCTGTAGAGGTCCCGATGGTGGTCTCGAAGGTTTCGAGGGGTATCCCTTTTTCTGATTCAGGTATTGCGTTCTCAATTACTTTGTCTGATAGGGATCTCCAGTTTCTTAAGGGCTGGCTGGGGGATAACTGGGTGGTTCGTATGTTTAATGAGAAGTTGGATATTGGGGACTCTGAATTGAAGGTATCTTTCAGATCTGAGTCAGATCTGGGGGATTTTGGGGTTAATTTTGCTTTTATGCTATGTGTGGAGGGGTTGGGGTTACAGGGATGTGATTTTGAGTTGTTGGCTAGTCTGTTTGGATCTGTTCAAGAGATATTAGCTGGTATTATGCAGATTTGTAGTTGTAAGTCTGGTTCAGGGGTTGTTAGGGGTACTGGTAGTATTGTGAAGTTTCCGCAGTTAGAGGTTAATGCGAATGCGTTTGATTTGAGTAACAATGCTAATTTGGTGATTATGGATAAAAGGAAGAAAAGGTCTGTTAGAAATGAGGGTACTCAGGTGAAGGCTTGTAAAGTCCTTTGGGGTGGGGATAATTTTATTAAAGTGCCTATGAAGGGTGATGGAGAGCTCTGTAATGAGGTGTTGCCTGATGGAGCTGCTGCTGGTGAGATGGTTGTTGAGTTGGGTAAGGAGAGGGTTGGAGGAGGTGAGAAGGAGGTTGTTAAGAGAAGCAAGAAGAGTTCTGATATGGCCATTCAAGGGTAGCAGTTCACTCTTGCTACTTCTGTTCTTAAGTTGGAATTTAATCCAGGTTCTAGTGATGGGAGTGTTAAGGATGATATGCCTCTGTTTTCTGAGAATAAGGTGAGCAATTTTGGGGAGGAAATGTCTGGTACAGGTAAGGTTAGTAAGAGTAAGGGCAGTGTTTCTATGAAGAAGTTAATTCAGGAGAAGTCTGCTGAGTTAAAACCTTATTGTATTTCTAAAAAGGACTTGCCATTTCTGAAGAGTTTGAAGCCGGCTGCTAAGTCTGTTTTTAGTTCAGTTAAGTTGAATGATAATGTGGTATTTTCGGCTGTTAGAGGAGTTGAGAAGGGAGCAGGTAAGGGTATGGAGGGGAAGACATATGCTGGTTCTGTTGGACGTCCTAAAACTGTGTTGGCTGAGAAGGTATGTTATTATCCTCCCAAAGTATTAGAAAATGGTGATAAAGTTGTTGTTATTAGACCCGATAAGATTGCTGAGGCTAAAAAGGTGTATAGTGCCTATCTCTATGGTTATTTTGTTGGTAAGGATCTTCCTATTGGGATGGTTAGATTTCACTTGATGAGAATGTGGAAAAGGTTTGGTATAGTGAATATTTCCTCTAACAATTGTGGGGTGTACTTTTTTAAATTCAGAAATACTATTGGTATGGTTAATGCTATGGAAAAGGGTCCTTGGCTAGTGAATGACATCCCGTTATGTTTGAAAAGGTGGGAGGAAGGTCTGTGTTTGGAAAAGTCTGAGCCTACTGCTATACCCTTATGGGTAACTATCCCGAATTTACCGTTGGAATTGTGGAATACAGAAAGTATTTGCTGTATGTTGAGTTGCATAGGAAGACCTATTCTGTTTGATAGAGTTACTTCTGAAAGATGTGGTATGGTTGAGGGGCCTCCAGGGTTTGCTAGAGTGTTAGTTGAAGTTAGTGCTGAAACTGATTTGCCTGAGTTTGTTAAGGCGTTTTATCCTAAAGATGATGGGATTTCGGGTGATATTAAGTTGGTAAGGGTTGATTATCAATTGAAAGTTAAAAAGTGTATGGAATGTAAAGTTTTTGGGCATGATCTTGTTTCTTGTCATAAGAGAGTGTTGTCTGAGGTAGAGGTTCAAGAGAAGGCTAAAAAGCTGGTTGATGATATTAGGGCTGCAGAGAATAAAGGTTATCCTGTATCTGGTAACATTGATTCTGGTTTTTAGACTATGGGTAAGAAGAATAGGGTGGTGAAGGGGAATTATAATCAGGGGCAAGGTAATGTTAATTCTGTGAGAAAGAATGGCTTGGGTGAATATCCTAATAGGGGTAAACCTGGTAATTCTGGGGGTGGTTCGGATAAGGCTGGTCCTTCTGGTTCAAAAGATTCTAGTGGCAGAGTTATTAAAGAAGGGGGTGGTGGTACTAGTCGGGGGACTTCTGGTAGTAACACTGGGACAGTTGAGTATAGAGTTAAACAGCAAGGTGTGAAGTCGGGAAATAAGGGTGGTATTAATATTTCTAAGGAAGTGAAGACAGCTAATAGATTTGATGTGTTGAGGGAAGACATTGGGGAGGATATGTCTGTTGGTGGCGGTGGGTCTACTAGGGTTGGGAATAGTCAGGTTGGGAAATATGATAGGAAGAAGGTTCAGGTGGGGGGGGGGGGGGATGAGTCTATGCAGGAGGAGGTTGTTATTAAAGAAATTCTGCCAGTTAATTTGAATACCAAAGTTAATACGAATAATGGGTACTTCAAGCTGTCTACTGAGCAATTTAATGTTGTTGCTCAATATATTGCTAGAAAGTCCCTTCCTCCTAGTGATATAATGAGAAAATGGAGTATTGGTCAGAAAAAGCTTTTTCAGGAACAATGGGATATTCTAATGTTTGATAAGCTTGTTAGTACTGTTGAAGTTAAGTCTGAAGAGGATGAGATGGCATGTGATATGAAGGAGGATAGTGTTGATGTTAAAGTTATGGAGGACTCTCAGGTTTTGGGTAGTCCTTTTGATCTGATGGTATCTCAATGAGTAGCCAGATTTTAGTTTGGAATGTTAGGGGTCTTGGTTGTGTGGGGAGACAAAGTCTTGTTAGAAAACTTTTGAAGGAAAATAATATCAGTGTGTGTGGTTTGGTTGAAACTCATGTGGGTCAGACTAAGGTTTTAGATGTTGCTGCCAAAATTAATTATAAGTGGAAATGGGTTAGCAATGCGGATGTTTGTGTGAATTGGACTAGAATTATGGTGGGATGGGACCCTAGAAAAGTGGTTGTTTCTATTTTGGAGATGACTGATCAGGTTGTTCATTGTGATGTTAAAAGTATTCTGGGTGGAGAAAATTTTCTATGCTCTTTTGTCTATGGGCATCCTTATGTTAATGCTAGAAGACCTTTATGGGAAAACCTTATTGAATATAGTGTTAAAGTTTGTAATAGTCCTTGGGTTGCAATGGGAGACTTTAATGCTATCTTGCATCCTTGTGAAAAAAACGTTGTGCAGAAGGGTGTTAACTATGGGATGGAGGAGTTCAGAGAATGTGTGGTTAATATGAACATTATGGATATTGATAAAACTGGGTTTCACTACACTTGGAATCAAAAACCTGGCAGTTGTGATGGCATTATGGAAAAACTGGATAGAGTTATGGGTAATTCGATGTTTCTAAATTCTTTTCCTGCTGGATGTGCTAAATTCCTGCCGTTTTATACTTCTGACCATTCTCCTGCTATTTTAATCTTTCCTGGTGTTAAGAGGTATGGGCCTAAACCTTTTAAGTTCTGGAATTATTTGGCGTTAAAGGCTGAGTTTAAGCCTATTGTGAAAGATGTTTGGGAGAGGAATTATAATGGGCATAACATGTTTAAGGTTGTTTCCAAGCTAAAAGATTTAAAAAAGCCTCTTAGAAAGTTGAATTGGCAGCAGGGGAACCTGAATGATAAGGTTGAGAGGTTGAGAAAGGAGGTGGAGTTGATACAAGATGAAGTTGCTAGATGGCCTGATAATGAAGAGTTAAGAGTGGAGGAGGTTGTTTATGTTAAAGCTTTTAAAGAAGCTTTGTTGGATCAAGAATATATGTTGAAACAGAAATCTAGGGTACATTGGTTGAAAGTGGGTGACCAGAATACAAAATTTTTTTCATCAGTCTATGAAGCATAAGCAGAGCAGGAATCATGTTAATCAAATTATGGATACTGATGGTAGTTTGTACGAAGGGCAGGCTGTTGGGGATGCATTTGTTAAATACTTCAGGGGCATTATGGGAAAGAAAGCTGAAGTTAAACCTTTTTGGGAACCTGAGTCTTTATTTGAAAGGAAGTTGAATCCTTCTGTTGCATTGGCTATGGTATCTGTTGTTTCTAAAGATGAAGTGAGAGATGCTATGTTTCAGATTAATGATGAGAAAGCGCCGGGTCCCGATGGTTATAGTGCTAAATTTTTTAAAGAGGCTTGGGATATAGTGGGAAATGATGTCACTAATGCTGTGGTGGATTTTTTCACGAATGGGAAGTTGCTGAAGGAAGTGAATGCTACTGTCTTATCTATGGTTCTCAAAGTTAAAGCGCCTAAATATGTCACTGAGTTTAGGCCCATTGCTTGCTGCAATGTTCTTTATAAGTGCATTAGTAAAGTGATTTGCAATAGAATAAAAGGGTGTTTGGATGAACTGGTTAGCCAAAACCAGAGTGCTTTTATTCTTGGTAGGCTAATTAGTGATAATATATTGTTATCTCAGGAGTTGGTTAAGGGGTATGATTGGATTGGAGGACATCCGAGGGTGGCATTAAAGTTAGATCTTCAGAAAGCTTATGATTCTGTTGATCATGGTTTTCTTGAATGTTGCTTGCAATATTTTGGATTTCATCAAAAGTTCATTGGTTGGATAATGAGCTGTTTGTCTTTGGTATCGTATTCAGTGGCTCTAAATGGTAATTTGTATGGTTTTTTTAAGGGAGAAAAGGGCTTAAGGCAAGGGGATCCTATGTCTCCTTACTTGTTTACGATTGTTATGGAAGTTCTTAATTTGATGCTGCAAAGAAGGATTAGAGGGTGTAGTAAATTTAAATATCATTGGAGGTGTGAAAAAGTTGGTTTAACTCATTTGTGCTTTGCTGATGACTTGTTCATTTTTTGTGGGCCTGATAAAGATTCCATTAGTGTTATAAAGGGAGCTGTTAGAGAGTTTAGTGAAGTTTCTGGTCTTGTACCAAATATGCAAAAAAGTGAGATATTTTTTGGAAATATAGAGGCTGATTTGAAGAATGTGATTTTGAGAGAACTGCCATTTAAAGTCGGACAGTTTCCTATGAAGTATCTGGGCACCCCTCTGTCTTCTAGGAGATTATATCAAACTGATTGTAAGATCCTTGTTGATAAAGTGAAGAACAGGATCTAAGACTGGAAGGTTAAGTTTCTGTCATATGCTGGGAAAGTTCAGCTTATTAAGTCTGTTCTATCTTCCTTGACGATTTATTGGTCTTCTTTATTCATTCTTCCTTGTAATGTGGCTGAGGATATAGAGAGGCTGATAAGGGGTTTTTTGTGGAACCATCATGATGGTAATAGGGGGATGGCTGGTGTTAGGTGGGAGGAAGTTTGTATGCCAAAATCGTTTGGGGGTTTGAATATTTTATCTCTTAAAAATCAGAATATTGCTTTAATGACTAAGCACATGTGGAATTTATTGTCAAATAAGGATTCTCTATGGGTTAATTGGGTTAAAAGATATAAATTGTTTGGTAGAAGCTTTTGGGAAATAGGGGAAACAAGATCTGATTCGTGGAGCTGGGGTCATTTGTTGCAGAATAGAGGATTGGTTAGGGAGAATTTTGTGGTCTTAGTTGGTAATGGGTTAAATACATTTGCATGGCATGATTTGTGGCATGCTAAGGGTAGTTTGGGAAAGTTAATTGATAGAAGGGATATCAAAGCTGCAGGGTTTGATCATTATACTAAGCTGGCTGAGATTTATGGTTCTAATGGGTGGGTGGTTCCTGCAGATTGGCACAGTAAGTACCCTTGGCTGGTCTCTTTTATTATTGGGAGTTTTAATAATTCTAAGCCTGATTCTGTTAAGTGGAAGGATAAGGATGGGAAGCTGGTGGAGTTTTCTGTGAAGCATGTGTATAACAGTTTATGTAATGTTGGGGCAGTAGTGAGATGGAGCAAATTTGTCTGGTTTAGCCAATGTATACCTAGGCATGCGTTTATTGTTTGGATGGCCTGTAAATTCAGGTTACTTACGCAGGATAGGATGCTAAAGTGGGGATGGGTTGGTGAGTTAAAATGTGTTTTTTGTAAAAAGTGCCCGGATAGCCATGAACACCTATTCTTTAATTGTGAATATACTAAAGCTGTATGGAGGAAAGCTAGAGTGAAAGCTAGAATGGCAGATGCTCCGTTCTGTTGGTCTGATATTGTGAAATATATTGAGCAGAAAAAGAATGGAAAATCTATTTGGGATATCATTCAAAAATTGGTGGTTGCTGCCTCTGTGTATTTTGTTTGGCAGGAGAGAAATTGGAGGTTATTTAGAGATACTAGTAGAGCACCTCAGCAGTTATTTGAGCAGATTGTTAAAGAGGTCAGGTTGAGATTGATGGGATTAGCTTTAAAATGCAGCAAAGGTGTTTTAAATGCTGCTGAGGTTTGGGGGTTTAAAGTTCTGGATATTGGTAGCTATGATGAGATGGGATGACTATTGGGGATACAGGGGTAATATGGTCGTTCTTGGTAAATCTGTGTTTGGTTTGCTTCTGAGGTTTGGTAATTATAGCTGGCTATTATGGTGGGAGGAAATGGGTAGCATTATAGGTTGTGTTGGGGGTAGTAGGGGTAAATTTGGTATTTTCATGATTATGTGGACTGTTTCTTTAGATTGCTGTATTCTAGTTGCTGTGATGTTTGCTGAAAATGGGGAAGGGTGGGATATTCTGTGGGTTAGCTGCTCTGAGGAGTATAGGGGCTGGTTCTATATAGATCCGGAAGGTTATAATTTATACTGCAGAAGTTTGGAGGCCGAGACTCTGAGTTGGGCTTGACTGTTCGGAGTATTAGCTGTTTGGGTTGCTGGGACGTTGAGGGTGTGGGGTATGAAGATTGGTAGGCTGATGGAGGAGCTGAAGAGTGGCGGTCTGTGGGTAGATGGGCTGAAGAAAGGAGAGCTTCTGGTTGGAAGGGCTGCTGGAATGAAGACCTATGTTTTTTTGAGTTTTATGTTTTTGTCTTTTGGTATAGATGCTTGTATAGGGTCTTTACTTGCGAACTGTTTTTGTGTTTGGTTTTGTTTTTGCAGGGTTTATTTTTGGTTGTATAGAATGGGCAAGGGGCCGGGTTTGATGGCCCATTTTGTTAGGTCCCTTGTCGATAGGGGTGGTGTGTTCCTTGGGTTGTATGTCCCGGGAGCCTAAATCCCTTTAGGTGTATATAATTTTTTATTATTAATAAAATTTACCGGAGGTGCCGCCCTCCTTTACCAAAAAAAAAAAAAACATACATAGCAGAAATGTCATGTAAATCAATGTGTTCATATGCTAAGTAAACATATGCAACAAATGTCTAAGAAATCAATGTGCTAGCATGCTTAACATACATAGCAAAACATAGTTGAAATCATGTACTATATGGGTACTAGATGAAACTAGCATGTTTATATCATAAAAGCAATGAAAGCATGAAAGTAACACGTATGTACATGTGTATCACCCCAAAGTTTTTGAAAGCGGTAAAAGAGGGGAACTATGTACTCACTTGGGATTGCTTATTAGTCTTGAGAATAAGACCAATTAAAGCTCCAAGGATCACGAATTCAATCGGCACCTAATATAGGTAACTATGTTAATAATCGGATCCTAAATCGGGAGATAGGATAGAATGATGTCCTATAAATCAAATGAGTATTTGAACTCATATGGTATGATTTAATAGAGCTAACATTCTGATTTGAAAGTCTACCTAAGTGCTTTTGACCCGTTTCGACCCATTATGGCAGTATAAGCTACTATAACGTGTCGGTTGCGTAAAACTATGGTCAGATGGTTTAACTATGAGTTATGTCAAGTCTTACATTGTCACACCCCCAAAATACCACCCATGGGAAACCCTACTAGGCGTGTGACAAACCAATAACGAGTCACTAATCATATTGAACCAATCACAAGTTGTTAAATATAATCATCAATTACTAATGAAAAGTGCCATCAATAAGTTTAAATGAAAACCAACATGTTCAGCGGAAGCAATTAATAAACCAAAGTTAAACTGTTTCGAAACCAATGTATAGTATCAATAATTTAAACACATGAATCCTTCCAGTCGACCCATGACCACTCCAGCTACTCCAGACAGCAAGTTCCCAAATCCAAGATACCCACCATGACATTCTAGATTTTCAAGGAAACGGAAGTTTACCTTCCTAGTAGGCTGCCCAGTTTTTAGTTTCCCAGCATATGAATCCATTCCAAATTTTTGACCTTCTACCATGTTCACCTCTTGCAATATTGGTTTAGATATAGCCTCTAAACCATCAATAACCGATACGTTGTTGGTAGAGTACAAACCTCTCCTCGGCAACATAGTATTACCCTCGATATTAGTAACCCTTAACCCAATACCCCGAACTGGTGCTGTACCCGGAGTTGTATCGCCGTCATCATTCCCTGGCTCCATTTGTGCGTTCAGAAGTACATCAGGTTTGTTATTGCTGCTCGTATTACTACTCGCTTTGTGTTGCCCATCCCCATCAGAAACCACGACTCCCTCCATTAACAAATAAAACGAACCACCATGCAAAGAAATCAACGTCGAACCAATAAAAACCAAAAGCCAGAACAAGAACCGAAAAAAAAAACCCTAAAAACCTTTAAACCCTAAAATAAATCCTCAACCCTTAACCGATTAAACCAGTGTATCAATCTAGCTAAATTAATCTCAGTTAACCGCAATCAATAACAACTAATTTAATAAGTCTGGGTTTCAAACTGATTACTAAGGCGGCGATTGAAGAAAAGACAAGCAAAAACCCTAGTTTCAAATCGATCACTATTGCTAACGAGTTCGTTATAGAGTTTGAAAGATCAAAACTCTAATCACAGACTGTTATACAAAAGATCACAAAGAAAAATCAAGGGTTTCATGAAGAAACAGAAATTGCCAAAGGCTAGAGAGAGTCCTGTGTAAAGTTTACATCTCATGCAGCCACTTCGACAGTTCAAACCATTAAACACTCAAATGGGCGATTTTATATCCGATCACTTGAACCATTCAGCCCAATTATGTGATATATACATGTGTGTGTATGTGGCCCAATAGGACCGGCCCAAAGGAAGTTCGCAACCCACACCCCTAATGTGCGGCCCAATCTACTATCCGTAATAATAATGTGCGGCCAAATGCGAAATTCATTCCCACCCCAAATATTTAATCCATACAAGACTTGTGTGTTCTTGACGTCAGTGTGTGGTCATATCAATCAACAACATAATAAACTTCTACTTGAATTATCCCACTGTTACGGTATCACCTTCCCAAAATCAAATCGTTTTTCGTGCATTATTCAAGGAGCTATAATTACATGGTTTATTCACCTAATAATTCATGTATAAACACCCTAAACTATCGATATTCAGATCAACCATACAACACCAAATACAAGACTACCATAAGATCACACTAATTACATTGACTATCATGAATCCTAGAACAACCATCAGATTGTTAACAACCCATTCAATCGCATAAGTCATCATCATCATACCAGCACCTAAGTCAATTTATAAACAACTCCAAAATAGATTCTGATCATGCATGTAATAACAATAACTCATAACCTTCAATAGTCATTCCAATCATATGTTTTGCACACAATAAGTCATGTAAGGTTTACATCTAGCAATAAGATCACATACTGAAACAAATATTAAATTATGAAACTAATGGCCGACAACCCTTTTAAAAACTATTATGTATTGGACCTTCAAAAGCCATTGACAATCGTTTATCATCGGTTCTATACATCTCACATGGGTTTACCTTTTTATAAAAGTTCACTGCAAACATTTAATGTAATTGATGAACTTGCGGCAAACATTTAATGGATGAGAAGAAAACAACTGGGGTTTTTCCGCAAGATCGCGGCAAACCCTCTTTATCTTTCGAAGATTTTGCTAATCGTGTAATTGATGTCGAGGGTAATACTTGGTTACCCCGAAGAGGATCGGTTCAGAACCCAATCGAACCCAGAAAATTCAATGTAATTGATGAACTTGTGAAATTGTCTGTTCCAATTCATGTGGAGAAATTACAGCCAGATATTAAGGCTTCGGAGTTC
This sequence comes from Helianthus tuberosus, assembly GCA_030545235.1. Lineage (NCBI taxonomy): Eukaryota > Viridiplantae > Streptophyta > Magnoliopsida > Asterales > Asteraceae > Helianthus > Helianthus tuberosus. Next base: position 139,392 of record JARYGA010036193.1, read on the forward strand.
ACGCCATTATCTGGTTCCAATGGTTTGAATGTGTCGGATGGTCAAGGGAAACCGGGGGTTGCGGATCCGGTATCTTTCGCTAAAGTGGTTACAAACTCTAAAGAGAATGTAAAAGTGAATTTTAGGGCTATGGAGTCTAGTGAGGTTGTAGACGGAGCAGATGTGGTGATTCCATTGTCTTCGGTTAAACAAGTTACAGACAGGTATGCAAACACTTTGTATGGGTATTTTCTGGGTAAACGTCTGGCATTTCCTGTGGTGGATTTCTTTGCAAAGCACAACTGGGTGAAATATGGTTTGTCTAAACTTATGATGAATGCGAACGGGTTCTTTTTCTTTAAGTTCAAGACTAAAGAAAGGATGGACCAGATGTTAGAGGATGGACCTTGGATGATAAGAAATGTACCAATAATCTTGAAAGAGTGGTCGGCCTCCATCAAGTTGGAAAAAGAGGATATAAAAGTTGTTCCAGTTTGGGTCAAGATGCATGATGTGCCGTTAGAAGAATTTACTGAGGATGGTCTTAGTTTGCTTGCATCTAGGATTGGGGTGCCTAAGATGTTGGATTCGTATACTGCCACAATGTGTGCAGAGTCGTGGGGTAGAAGCAGCTATGCTAGAGCTCTTATTGAAGTTCAGGCAGGGGTTGAGTTAAAGAAGAGTGTAAGTGTTGCAATCCCATCTTTGGATGGTTATGGTCATTCAATGGTGGAGGTAAAAATTGTTTATGATTGGGAGTCTTTAAGGTGTTCATCTTGCTGTGTTTTCGCTCATGAAGATAGCTCGTGTCCTAAGAACCCTCAGATAAGTTCATTTGGGGATGTTGAGAAGAATAATGATGACTTTCAGGTTGTGGGTGCCAAAAAGAAGAAAGCTAATAACCAAGGTCTTCATATGAAAAATCAGAAGCCTAAGTTGGTCTATAGACCAGTTGTCAAACCTAAACCAAAATTGTCCTTGAGGAGTCCGCTGATTAACCAGGTTTCAACGTCGAACCCTTTTGACATCCTTAAGGACGATGACGGAAGTCAGGGAGGTGTCACTATGGGTCGAGTGGAGAAGAAGGTTACGCAGTCAAGTGATAGGCAGGATTCGGATGAGGAGGAGGAGGTCGTTGAAGTTTATAATGAAACTAATCAATTTATGACATCGGGTACTCATTCTTCATCTTCGAGAGCAGGGGCAAGCACCTCTTCCACAAAGTTCTCAAATGGATAGGCTTTTATTGGTTCGTGTGAAGGGGTTGCCAGTGTGTGGCAACTTCATCTTTGATGATGGCGGTTGAGGGTTTTATGTTGTTTTGTTTTGTCTTGTCTTATCTACTAGATATCTTTTCATGATGTATAGTAGGCTAGGTTATGGGGTGTCATAGGTTTATTTGTTTTGTTTGTCATACATATATGGGGCATGTCCCTTATATGAACTAGTGTGGAACACATCCTCACTACTTGTACTTAATTGCAGTTGTTTTAATAGAATCACCGAGGTAACCCTTTACCCAAAAAAAAAAACATTTAATGAACTGACACTACAAATTCAACTTTGATTGTTTCATCATGTTACTTCCCATTATTACCCCCACTATCAAAAGTGTGCATGAATGTTCCTAGATCAACTCATATTTATCAATGTAAATCCTAACATGTCGAGTGGGTAACAGGTAACAATTATCGATTACATTAACTTGTGCACTAGGATATTTATTACTCATACAACGCAATCACGCAACATCATTGATTTCTACGCATTTATAACAACGACTTCACAACCCATTCGCATCGTGCACACTTTGACAACAAATACATCACAATATTCAGTTTCATGTTATCTATGCATGCAATCCATTCATTCTATAATCAATACATCTAACATGTAACACTGATCACAAATAACATACGATCCTTAACAGTTAACACAATTATAGGTTTACTAACCGGTAAGTTGATCAAGAAGGATGATGTCTCGAGAAAGGGGGGGTGTGAGTCCGCTACCGTCGCAAGTAGGGGAGAGGTGAAGGGATTAGGGTTTGCAAATATACAATTACTCTTATACAACTCTACGTAAACAATAACCAAGGAAGATGGGCTCGGTTTAGTTTGGGCTTGTGAGAGGTAACCAAGATTTAAAATGGGTTTACTATATCACATGATCCTAGTCTTATACACATTCAAAGTTCATGAGGAGTGGGCTGCCCAACTCTAAGGTAACCGGCCCAACCCTAAGGTCAAGTTGGGCTCTAGGCCCAAACATAAGTCTGATGTTTCATGTGTAAGCATGCGGCCCAACACATACAAACGTCTAAGTTTAACGAAGTTAAGATCACAATATAAAACGTCACTAAGCTTGAAAGTTCGGGTTGTCACATCATCCCCAACTTGAAAGAAATTTCGTCCCGAAATTTAACACGTAGTTACTGAGGAAGCTAGTTAGGTTGCGTGGTTTCCTGGTTTTCCTGGGGTGTCACATCATCCCCCCGTTGGTTTGGAATTTCGTCCCGAAATTCCGCAGTAGCTTCAACCTCAGTAGCGGTTCCATTGTTCTCGAACAGCTGGGATATTTGTGTTTCATTTGGTCTTCTCGTTCCCATGCAAACTCTGGGCCACGACGGGAATTCCAACGAACTCGAACAATAGGTATCTTGGTGCGTTTGGGAATCTTGACCGCCCGGTCCAAGATTTCCACTGGTTCTTTGATAAATCGCAACTGATCGTCGATGGTGAGCTCCTTGAAAGGAACTATGAGGGTTTCATCTGACAGACACTTCTTCAGATTCGACACATGGAATACGTTGTGAAATCCACTGAGTTCTTCGGGTAGATTCAATTCTGTAGGCCACCTTGCCAATCCTCTCAGTGAATTCAAAAAGTCCAATATATCGCTGGTTGAGTTTGCCTCGTTTACCAAAATGTACTACACCTTTTCAAGGTGAGACTTTAAGTAGTACTCGATCCACAACCTGGAACTCAAGTGGTTTCCTGCGCTTATCAGCGTAGCTTTTCTGACGGTCACGAGCTGCCGCCATTCGTTGTCGCATCTGAGCAATCTTCTCTACTGTGTCTACGACGAGTTCTGGGCCAGTGATTTGGCCGTTTCCAACTTCTGCCCTAACAAGGAGGTGATTGGCACTTCCGTCCGTACAATGCCTCGAACGGAGCAGCCTGAATGCTGGTGTGGTAACTATTGTTATACGAAAACTCCACTAAAGGGAGGTGTCTCTCCCAGCCGTTACCAAAGTCGATTACACATGCTCGAAGCATGTCTTCAAGAATTTGGATGGTGCGTTCAGTCTGCCCATTCGTCTGTGGATAATGATGGGATTTTAACATGTTTATCAAAGCAATTTCATCCATATGAAATAAAAACGCAGCGGAAAATAAGTTTAAAACATGTTATTTTTAAAAGATATAAACCCATTTATATGCAAAATCCCAAAACCCGGATCCATATATGAGATGTATACTATCAAACACAACCATAGGATGTTTAGAAAACTACCTTCCATGGAGTAATGGATATGAAGAAGATGATGCTTCTTGAACGGTTGCCTCCAAGTGTAGAAGACCTCAAGCTTGTATACCCCAAGCTTTCCAACAAACACTTCATGTTTAGCTAGGATTTCTACACTTATGAACTCACTTTTGAAACCCTCTTGAAGACCATCTCATGGCCGAAAATTAGAGAGGAGTTTTGGAGTTCTTGCACTTGTTATATGAACTTGAAACTCACCAATAGATCAACCATACGTGACCCGATTTATTTAGAGTCTAACACTTGATTTTTCCAAAAAAAATCAACTCTTGGTTGAGCATGTAATGGCCGAAATTTGGCAGCCATTTTCAGCCATTTTTCAAGTTCTTCAACCATTTTCTTTTTCCAAAATGGTTATTATAGATGAGAGATGTCTTGCCCCATTTTCACCCAATCAAGTGCCATCTTCCACATGCAAAAGCATGTAAAATAATTGGACCAATTTTGGTGTCTTGGGAAGAACACCCAATGGAAGCACTTCTTACACATGCAAGTGCATGTATCACAATTGGATCACTTTTCCTTGGGAAGAACATAGAGGGGTGGGCGGCCTAGACTTTTATTTTAAAAAAAAAAACAAATTTCTTTTATAAATTTAATATAAGTCTAGAATTATATTTATAACTTTTATAAATATAACATACCATGTCGCAAGACTTTTATTACTTTTATCATGTTATTTAACCCATTAAATAACAAATAAAACATTCTCTCGAAACAAATTATCCATATAATTTATTAGTTTGTCAAGTGCAATTATTTAGAAAACCAATTTCTAAATATTCTAAGTGTTGATATTAATTTATTTGATCATATCATAAATAAATATTGTAAGTGTTTGTCTAGCTTGTTATTGGGTATGACTCGACTTGGATCATAACGTACTAGCCACATCAATTTAATATGTGTCTTGGGCATACAGAGTCCAACAATCTCCCACTTGCACAAGATACATAGAAGATTGATGCAAGTAGTAAATGACGCCTAACTACGGTTTACTACCCCTAATACGTATGACTATATGTGCCATTCAATAACATCATCCTCTTCAAGTCCCTTACTTGAAAATGATTTAGGTGAATCTATCATTTATCCTTTCGTTACAGATGTCATGTCAAATCCAGAGACACAGTGTGATCACTCTCTGTTGATTTAACTTTTGCAGGCCTTAGACATCTTACTCTCAACGAATAAGAGGAACAAATCCCATCTTGACTACATACGTCTCTCACAATCACCTTGTACCACACCTGAGCTTAGCCTTATGTACTGTCATATTACTGACAGCGAAGAAATAAGTCAAGGCATAATATTTGGTGAATATCAAGACCCAATATGTATCTCAGGTCTGAGGATACTATGATATTCTCCTTTACTCAAATTTACTTATGATCAATCACAAATGATTCCATGCAGTAATATTTGAGAGCGAGTCAATCCAATATTTGTATCCCACAAATATCTATGAACCTTGGCAGCAACGCCTTGCTCTATATTCATACTTCATGAATATCTACCAATCCAAGTTCATAATAGTCTTACATTCATATTTGTTCCCACAAGTATGATCGACTACGGACATTTAGAATAAGTAACTTATTCACGGATTTAAACATGCTAAAAATGGAACATAACTCAACATACCATAAAGAGTTATAATAACAATTGTTCCAATATCCAAATATAAAATAGATCAAATCCAATCACTAGAATATCGAAGTCCTAAGGCACAAGTATGACCCTTTCATGCTTTGCCCATTCAAGGAGCTTCGTGAGTGGATCCGCAATATTTTGATCAGTGTGAACTTTGCGAATACATGTCTTTCTCTTTTTCAACTTCATCCCTTATGTAGTTGAAACTCCGCTCAATGTGCCTAGTCTTTCGATGTACACGAGGTTCCTTGATTTAAGCAATCGCACCATCGTTATCACAAAGATCTCTAGGGGTCCTGAATGGTAGGGACTACCCCTAGATCGGCAATAATTCAAGTGGCAGATCCATATGAATTATCTCGATCAATGAAGCGGCGATGTATTCTGATTCTGTAGTGGACAATGCTACCCTGATTGTGATCGAGAACCATCTCGATTAGTTTGGAAACTCGTATCCATGTAACCATTTACAACGAATTCCTAAACTCGCATCCTTGTAACCCTTTACAACGAGTTTTTCTTCACCAGATCCATATATTAGAAATATATCCTTAGTCCTTCTAAGGTATTTCAATATATATATTTTTAACAGTCACCCAATGACTGTTACTCGCTGGTATCTTTTCGTCATGCCTAAAGCGCATGACATGTCCGTTCCAGTGCATATCATTAAATACATAATGAATCCTATAGCTATCGCATATGGGATACCTTTCATTCTTTCTTGCTCATCCTTTGAGCTTGGACATTGAAACGCATTCAATATTGTCCACTCTTTGAATAGGTACCAAACCTTTCATAGAGTTCTTTATCTTGAACCCTTTCAAGACTTTGTCAATGTATGCACTTTAGTTTAAACCTATCTAGCGCCTTGACCTATCCTTATAGATCTTTATTCCTAAATATAGGCGACTTCACCAAAATCCTTAATGGAAAAAACAACTTTCAAGCTAGGCTTTTACACCCTCCAAGGTTGGAATGTGATTTTCAAATAGTAGAATGTCATCGACATATAATACTTAAGAAAGTAATAATGCTCCCACTAGCCTCCTTATTCACACAAGCTTTATCAACGTTTTTTGATGAATCCATATTCCCTAATCTCTTCATCAAAACGGTGATTCCAACTTCTAGATGCTTGTTTCAATCCATAGATTGATATCTTTAGCTTGCACACTTTGTTAGGATGTTTTGGATCGACAAAACCTTCAGGCTTAACTATATAGACATCTTCCTCAAGATATCTATTAAGGAAAGTCGTTTTGAGATCCATTTGCCAAATCTCATAATCATATTGTGCAAGTATGGCAAATGATATCCTAGTTGACTTTAGCATCGCCACAGGCGATAAGGTCTCATCACAATCAACCTTTGAGTTTGATTGAAACCTTTTGCTACAAGTCTCGCTGTACAAGTATCCAAGTTTCCATGCATATATGTTTTCTTCATGAAAACCCACTTACTTCCAACTACTTTAGAGTTAAGTGGTGGCACAACCAATTCCCATACTTGGTTGTCAAACATGGATTGCATCTCTACGTTCATAGCCTCAAGCCATTTGTCGCAATCAGATTTTGACCTTGGATCATGGTATGTGGCAGGTTCACCCGAACTACCATGTAGCATCCATCCATGAAAGATCCATATCTTTTAGGTGGATTACTAATTCTACTAGATTTGCGAACGTATTGTGTGTGTTGATCAACCACTTGATCATCTTCAACAACCTCTTGTTGAGTGCTAGTATCAACCAAACGTGTATCAGCTTTTGGTTCCTGATCCTCATCAAGTTCCACTGTTCTACTAGTTCCTTCCATTAGGAACTTGTCTTCCAAGAACTTTGCCTTTCGAGCAACAAATACTTTTGCTCTGTTGGATCGTAGAAATAATATCCTATATCATCTTTAGGATATCCTACGAAGATACACTTAGTGGATCGTACTTCCAACTTGTTTGGGGTGTATTGCTTCACATAAGCTTCACAACCCATACTTTTAAATATGATAATGATGGAACCTTTCCATGTCATATTTCAAAAGACGTCGTATCCACTTTCTTGGTTGGGGCCATATGGGCCACACAGAGCAAAGTGTAACCCCAAAGTGATAGAGATAATGCGCTCCTAGCCATCATAGATCGAACCATATCCAATAGAGTTCGATTCCTCCTCTATCAAAACGAAGAACTTTAAAAGAGTTGATTTTGTACTTCACTTTTTGAAGATTCTGAACGTTTCAAGACTTCTTCTTTGTGTCAAGTACACATAACCATAACTACTATAGTTGTCGGTTAAAGTAATGAAGTATCTTTCACCATTCCTAGTTATTGGCTTAAAAGGATCACATACATTCGAATGTATGATATCTAATAAATCTTTTGCCCTTTCCTACTAAGGGATTACTTGGTCATTTTACTTTGTAAATAAGATCCGCATGTATCAAATGAACCAATTTCATTTGTTTCCAAAAGACAATTCTTTCGAAGTGTTTATATGCGACATCTGTTTATATGACCAAGGCGATAATGCCAAAGATAAGTCTCACTCAAAACCATTTTGAGTTTGTTGGTGATTGCTTGGTGCATTGAACTATCAAATGATGTATTATTATGAACCAATTCATAACTACCATTTGAAGGCATAGTTTTAAAGTAAAACATGTCATTCATCGAAATATAAATGTCATTGTTTACAAACTTTAAATCAAAACATATTGTCTCAAAAGGGAAACTTAAATAATGTTCCTAGTCAAACTAGGAGCATTCAAAACATTTTAAAACAATTTCCAAACCATTTGGAAGTTTCAAAACATAGTCTCCTTTCTTGTAATGTTTATTTCTTTTGAACCTTTTGCAACGAATTGCAAACATGAGTTCCACATCCGGTATCTAATACCCATGTGTTAGAAGAAATAACATTAAGGTCAATATGTATCATTAAGATTGTACCTGAGGTTTGCCTAGCATCCCTCTTGTTTTTTCAACTCTTTGAGATAGGTTGGACAATTCCTATTTAAATGCCCTATCTCACCACACTCAAAGCATGGATCGTTCATGGCAACCTTTGCCTTCTTCTCTTTTGGTTTCGGTGGTTTCGCTTTAGTCTTTCTAATTCTTTTCCTTTGAATTACCCGTTTCCATTTGCAACATTTGCTTTGGTGTCGGGGTGATGCCCTTTCTTGTTGCCACCCTCATTGATCGTTAGAATGGATAAAACCCTTTTATCCATATTGAGCCTTTCGAGGTGATTAATGTGGCATTTCATCTTAAAGTCATAAGATGAATCCGATTGGGTTTCCTCCATTCGACATGCATGAAGCGCTCGAATGGTTTCGAAGCGTTCTACCCTTAGGAACATTTCCTATAATTGGGTGATCATGTCGTGTGCTCATGATGTTCAAAACCTTTTGAATCTTGGGAATCATAATTCCTAACATGAGGCAAGAGGCTTGCGTAGTATCCTCGATATACTTAATCCAATCGTTATAGGCATCCTTATCTTCCATAAGATGTTCATCGGGATTAGGATCGTTTATTAGTGATAGTTTACGGACGGTTTGGGTAATATTGTTAGCGGCCATCTACAAAATTTAACAAGGTTCAATTTTAGTATTTTCGATATTATTATATTTTAATCATTAGTACCCTTTTATGTCTCATAGACAATTAATAATTAAAATCTAGAATCCAACGTTACATTTAAATATTGGTTAGGTGACCTTTATCCCATTATTTAAATTAACAAGGTAGTCAACGTTTGACAATTGCAACTCTTTGCAACTTCTAGCCATATGGGATCGGTTAAACATCTTTATGTTTAGTTGGCATGTTTAATCCCATCAACACCGTTTGTTCGCCATGCTTCGGTGACCCTAAGTTCATGGTTTCCAAATCAAGTCGTCCAACTTATACACACGTGTGAGTTTATACACATAAGTGGTTAGGTGACCTTTATCCCACAAACATGGTAAACCCACCTCGAATATACAAGTTCCCTCAAATGTGGTTAGGTGACCTTTATCCCACGAAAGAGTTCCCAAGTGTTTCGAGTGTTGTATAAAAGGATGGTGTTTGACTTGTTTTATAAAAGGGATTTTGAGTTTTCAAAATTCTAGTTTAGAAAACTTTATGTACCATATATTTGCATGCATTCAAATCCTTGGTACTTTTGTGAAAATAAATTTTCAAGGTTCTTTCTAATAAAACCCATTTTATTATAAAATCATTAATTTTTTTAATAACCTTTTATTAACCAATTTTAATGATCTTGTCAAGAACCAATTTTACGCTTGTTG